>JAQPPZ010014319.1:0-69726 GCA_028583015.1 Wollemia nobilis
TGCAAAGCCTTTATATCAAGTGCAAGGCCTTTATACCAAGTGCCTCCAAAAAGTCGCCCTTACGTTCGCCCTAAGTTTCCCTCAACTTACAGCTTCAACCTATCAACGAGCAAATTGAATGTCAGGTGTGGAAGATGGACAACAAACTTTCAGCTCAACATAAAGATTGACCAGCAAACTTGGGTGACATCACAGCAATAAGGTTTGGAGGGAAATGGGAATGGAATTCCTTGCAAGGTTGCAATCCAATGATTTGTGGATTTAATGAATTGACAGAAACAAGAAGCAGTTTGCGTTGCAATTTTCCCCAACGTGCACATCAGGGAGAATTCTTTTAGAACATTTCTTGCCTGTTATCAGACATGAACCAGTATTTAGAAAGACATTTTTACAAGACTCCAAGACCAGGGGAAGACTGCCACCATTAGGTTTTAAGTCCCAAGACATCGCATCTTTCAAGATTTACAAAAAGATAATTTTTCATTCAGGGGAAGACTGCCAAAAGAACATCTACAGAAAAATGTTGGAGTTAAATAGGGTCCTGAAGAGATTTTTCCTTGATAACCTACCCATGGAGTTAAAGAGTTTTAATTTAGGCGGTTAGTCCTTCTAGATTTTATCACTAAAAATAGATAAAAGTTATTCCTTTTAATATATATATATATAAAATTTGAACGAGTTGATATTTTGACTGAGTTCGAGTTTTTTCTTACCAATGAAAAAATGACACATACTTAATATATGCTCGATCATAACCTAATTTAATTTTAACAAATATTGATAGCCTAAATTAAATCAGAAAGGGTATTTTTAATACAATCATAGTTCGAGTGCTATAAGAATGTATTCAATATTTCAGTAAATTAAATATAATCAAATACATTATTATTTATTATTATTTTTTAACTTTTTATTTAAAATTTAGTGTAATCTCATATTTTACTATTTTAAATATAATCAAATAATTATATATTAAATAAATTATTATACTTTTAATTTTTTATCTGAAAACATGGCCTAAAGGTATTTTACTTTACTGATATAAAGGTCCCATAAATTATGAAGATGAACTTAACTTTTATTTAAAAATATGGTGCAAAGGCTCCATCAATTATCAATAAGATTTTTTTTTTTTAAGATTGCATGTATTTTCTTAACTTAAAGTTTAAAGTTTTTATATAGATAGATATAAAAAAAAAACAAGATTTAAATTTATATATTATTTTTAAAAGTTAAAGAATTTAATCTATGGAGTTAAGGTTTACTTATGAGATTATGATTTTGATTTACAATGTGAAATTTAATTCTTGCATGATTTATCAAAAAACTATTGATATAATATTAATTATTATAAAATGTTAAGGTTCATTTATAAGATTTTAACTTTAGTTTAAAGTAACTCTAAATTTTTATAGCCCATGGGTAATTTGAGTTCTATAATTACCAAGAGCAATTATTATTATTATGAATGCTTTATGTAAATTCTAAATATGTTTTGTATAAGGCAAGGGGACCTATTGTCCCCATATATCTTTATAATAATGGCAAAAGTATTTGGAAGGTGCATTGGATCAGCTAAACAAGCAAGAGCATTAAGTGGGTTGAGACCATCTATTTCCTTAGAAGGTATTATTTACCAATAATTTGTGGATGACACAATCTTATTAGGGAGATTGTTTATAGCTAAGGCAAAGAAAATTAGGAGGATATTAAATCTCTATGAAAGAGCATCCCAACAAATGATAAATATGGATAAGAGTAAGTTTATATATATAACTATGGCACATAATCAAAAGAGAAGAATAGCAACAAAGCTTGGGTGTAGTATTTCAACTCTCCCTTCTGTTTACTTGGTAATGCTAATGTTTATGGGAAAATACAAGAATTAGATGTGGAATACATTGATTGATAGGATCCAAAGAAAATTTATTGAATGGAAGGAGAATTTATTGAGTCAAAAAAGTAAGTTATAATTTCTTAAGACTACTCTCCAAGCAATACTTCTATATTTACTTTCAGTGTTTAGGATCTCACTTAAAGTAGCTAATACAATAGAAAGCATTTAGAGAAGATTCTTATGGTTAGGACCAAAGGAGAAGAGAAAAATTCCACTTGTAGCATATGAGAGATATGCAATGATAAATCAAGTGGAGGACTTGGGCTTAGAAGAATAAATGATATGAACAAAGATTTGGTAGCAAAGGTAGTATGGAGGCTAGTGAAGGAGGGCCATGCCTTATGTGAAAGGATTATAGAAAATAAATACCTTGATAACCAAGAGGATAGTTGATTTTTGACTCCACTATAGCCTTGTAGGGGATCTTCAATATGAAACCATATAGTAAAGAGCAAAGAGATGTTATGGAAAGGCATCTAATGGAAGATAGGGAATGTTAGGTTTATCCATTTCTAGAAATATGCATGGCTTTAGAAGAACCTATTAGTGAAGAATGAGGAGCTAGCAATAATTAGATTAAAGCTAGAACAAAATTATGAGATTTTGGTGAGTGATTATTTGGTTTTAGATAGAGGAGAGGTAAGATAGAAGGAGTCAAGAACCCATAATCAATATGAGGAAGAGCTAAAAAATATAGCAATAAAATTGAAAGTATATTATGTAAGTTTTAATTTGATTCGAAATACAATAGTTTCGAGAGCTACTTAGGAAGGATTGTTCATTGTTAAACCAACCTATGATATTTCTCTTGTAAAACCTAGTGGGGGATTTCACTAGGATCAAATATGGAGAAGGAAATATCAAATAACATTAGCTCAATTGGTTATTTTATCAAATATAAGAAGTTTTTAGTTTAACTAATAAAATTTAGTCCCAAGGGTTGGGTGGATTGGTAAGTTTTGGACGCTTACCAAGAAGAGACCTAGGTTCAAACCTTAGAGGTAAGCCTTGTTGGGGCAAAGGTAGTAGTTTGACCTAACTCCACTAAGTACATGCCAGCCTAATGATGGTGGTACCATTCCTGAGCCATCGATAGTATCCCTCACATAAGGTCATTAATAATGAGGTGGGGTAGGGGTTATAGTGACAAATATAGTATTTGAACCCATGACTAGTAGCATAAAATGATGGGTAGTTATTGATTCCTTTATGTAACAAAAAATACAAATATGAGAAAGGAAAGCATTACCAAAGTTAACACTTTTCCTATGGTTGGAAATCTAAAATAAGATTTTAATAGTAAAAAATATGCATAAAGGGGGTTTTCAATTTCCTAATAGATGTTACCTTTGTGAAGCCCATGAGAAATCAATAAGTCACATCATACTAGAATGTAAATACTCCCTCAAAATATTGTATGGTTTAATAAAGAATATAGAAGTGGTATGTGTGTTGCCTAATAACATGGCATGTTGGATAGAATAGTGGGAGAAACCTTTTAAGAGCCCAAGACTAAATTAAATTTGAAAAAAAAAATCTTTCATTATGTCTAGGGATTTTGGTTTGAGAGAAATAGGAGTGTTATAAGGGAGAAGATATCTACAACCAAGAACAAAGAACACATCATAGAGGTCATATTGGAGAATGTTAAAGCTTTAAAAGTGCATGAGAGCCTAGAATCAATGGAGGAGGAAAAATTAAGTGAACATTCGATTTTAAGTCCAATTGAGGTGAATGATAATTCTAGAGGGAACTTGAGGAGCATGCCAAAGTGGCAATCTCCCAAATAGGGATGGGTGAAACTAAATTTTGATGGAACCTCTAAAGGTAAACTAGGGAAGTCTAGAGGAGGAGCAGTGCTTAGGAAACCTCTAAAGATAACCTAACAACAATGTTTTTAGGTTAGTTAAATTTATCTAGCTTGTATTTTTATCAAATATATAATCTTTATTTTTTTCAAATTGTTATGGTGCAAAAAAAATTCTTGGGTATTATTTTTATTAAGAGATAAAATATTGTCTCAATTAATTGATTTCTAAGATTTGAACTTTGTTAAGACAAAAGTCAACAATACAATTGGCAAATTTATCTATTATCCTATTTCCTTATCTATAGATTTATTGACATATTCAAGATACTACATCCAATAATACTTGATGGGTATATAATAATGATATTTTTTTTGAAATAATCATTTTTTTTTATAGTATTAATGATATTTTGTGAGTCCCTCTCAATTGAAATGTATTTCCATCCATTTTTAGTAGCATTTGATGCTTGTAAGTTCCCTAGCTTCAACCTAATTATCAATCGAATTTTTATATGATTCTAAGTGAGGATAATTTTACCCTCATTATTTCAACAAACACCACATTTGGCAGATTTTGTTGATTTTTCTTTGGAAGTACCATCAAAATATATTTTGAAAAACCCAACTTCTAAATATTTCCATTCTACCATAGATCAATTTAGGTAATTTATGTTAACTCCATTACCATAAATAACCCTTGCATGTATATTGAATCCTATAATTAGGAAGATATCATCTCTTTTTTCCACTTAAGACTTTCCATGATGAGCACCATGCTTGTAAATATTTTGTAAGAGACAATAATACAAATTCCAAACTTTGAAAATTATTTTGATAGTTGCTTTTAAAAATATCCTATTATATTCAATCCATAGATTCTAAGAAATAATGGTAAAATGAATCATCCATACAATCATAATTATGTAGCTTTGAAATAATTAATCAAATATTTTTTCAATTCTTTCAATATTGATTGTCCACCCCAATGTATTCTTATCTTAAAAAACACAACCCCAAATATTTCAATACATGGAAAATGAAGAAGTAAATAATCTAATGTTTAAATACTATTTTTGTACAAGGTACACCTAAAATTTCCATGATAACCTCTTTGTAAACTCTCACCTATAAGAATTTTTCTTTAGACTTCTAACAAAAAGATTGTTTAGGCCTCAAAAAGTTTCTCAAGTAACCAAAAATATTTCAAAGAAATTTTTAGAAACAAGGAATTTTGTTTGGTTGAAATTCTTATATCCCACCTTGACTTAGTATTCACCATATTTTTATAGATTCCAAACAAACTCATCCTTCCATATAACAATGAAAAAATAGAACTCTAGAAGTATTTTTTCAAGATCATCTACTATTTGTTTGAAACCCTCTTGCTCGCTTAGGTTGCTAGTACAAATCCATGTTCTTCTCGAAATATATGGTCTTTAAGCTTCTATAATATATATATATATATATATATGAGAGAGAGAGAGAGAGATTATGCATGTTAGAATTTCCCAAGAGTAGAACTACAAAGCATTACAATATTTGAAGATGCGAATAGAACTGATTGATTTATTCCATGGATCAACTTTGTATAAATAGCAAAGTTGATCATTGAGAGCCGTTGGATTACAACAACTCATCAAATCTGATCTAGACTATACTGAGAGTTCACCTAACTCATGGAGGAGTGGAAACTCAAGTATGTCTATCCTAGTAGAACTTAAGAGAATAATTACTTATTCTAACACCCCCCTTAAGTGATACTAGGGGTGTATGATACAAATGAGTCCCTGACAATAGGGCCTGATGAGGTACTCATGTACAATGATCTTATTTTATGAGATGGTAAAAACCACATGGGAAAAAACCATCTATCAAAAAAGGAAAAAAGAAGAGGCATGTCTTCGGTTTGCGAAGATTGTCCTCATTGACAAAAAAAGGATGAGTCCCGGCAACAGGGCCTGATGAGGTACTCATTTACAATATATAGATGGTGAAAAAACCTCTTGGGAAAAAACCATCTATCAGAAAAATAAAGATAGAGGTATGTCTTTGGATGGCGAAGATTGTCCTCATGAAAAAAAAAAGAATGAGTCCCAAAAACTTGGCTCATCGATGAGGTACTCATGTACAATTTATACTTTAGGAGAGATGATAAAAAAAACCACATGGGAAAAAACCATCCTCCAAAGAATACAACAATAAGAAGAAAGGAGAGGTGAAAGACTATTGTTTTAATGCAGTTGCTTTACCCCAAGTTTCTCTCGCAACTGAATGTAACGCGGAGAAGGAAATGACTTGGTGAAGATGTCTGCAATTTGATTTTTAGTGGGAATATAGTCCAAGTATATTTTCCCTCTCTGAATATGCTATCGAATGAAGTGCATGTGAATCTCAATGTGCTTGGTGCGCTGATGCTCAACTGGATTGCGTGCAATATGAATTATGCTTTGATTATCACACCAAAGAGTAATAGGTTTGTCATGGGAAAAACCAAATTCTCTTAGTATCTGACAAAGCCAAAGAGCTTCTTGACTTGCCAAAATTGCTACCTTGTATTCTGCCTCTGTAGATGATAAGGCCACTGCTTGTTGTTTTTTGCATAACCAAGCAATTGGTGAAGAACCAAGACAAAAGACATAGCCAGAAGTTGAACATCTATCTTCTACTGAACCTGCCCAATCAGAATCCGTGTAACCAATGATATCCATGGATTTTCCCTCATATAAGAGCCCAAAGTGAGGAGTTCCTTGCAAGTAGCAGAGGATTATTTTTGTTGCTTGCCAATGACTGAAATGAGGTTGATGTGAGAATCTGGATATCAAGCCAACAACATATGAGATATATGGGTGAGTATGAGTAAGGTATAACAGACTCCCTACAAGCTGATGGTATAGAGTTGCATCACATAGAGGGGATGTGCAGGAAGTACTTAGAGTGACTCCATACTGAAAAGGTGTAGGAGAAGGTTTGCAATCTATCATCTTAAACCTTTGAAGAAGGTCTAGAGTGTATTTTTGTTGACACAATGAAATTCCTACATCTATTTGATTTATTTGAATCCCAAGGAAGTAATGAGCTAAACCCAGATCAGCCATTTCAATTTTTTCAGAAAGGGAGTCCTTGATAGTCTGAATGTGAGCGATGTCACTACCAATGAGTAGTAGGTCATCAACATAGAGAACAAGTATGGTGATTTTTTCTTCATCTCTCCAAATGTAGACTGTGGCATCAGACTCACAATGAGAAAAACCTGAGGAAAGAAGGAAGGAGTCCATTTTTTCATACCAAGCTCTAGGAGCTTATTTGAGGCCATAGAGAGACTTCCTTAGCCTACAAACAAGGGAGGAGTCTTGAGTGAAACCAGTAGGTTATTCCATGAATATCTCTTCCTTTAAGTCCCCATGTAAGAAAGCACTTTTTACATCCATTTGAAAGATAGGCCACTTTTGGGAAGCAACTAGAGCAAGAACCAGTCTAACAGAATCCATTTTGGAAACTGGTGCAAAAGTTTTAGAATAATCAATCCCTTCAATTTGAGAGAAACCTTTGGCTACCAGGCGGGCTTTGTGTTTGTCAATTTCTCCATTAGGTCCATATTTCATTCTGTAAATCCATTTACAGCGAACTAATTTCCTTCCTTTAGGTAGGGGAACTAAATCCCAAGTTTTATTTTTGATTAAGGAAGAGAATTCATTCTCCATGGCATCATCCCATTATTTAATACCAGTTGCTTCTTTGAAGGATTGAGGATCTGTGGAAATGGACTGACAGACAAGACCAGTGCCTATGGAGTTGCCTAATCTGGATGATGGAAGATTTTGGATGTAAGGAGTAGCTTCTTTAACAATGGTGCGGGCCCATTTTGGCATAGTGGAAGGAGTAGTAGGAGTGGCTGGATTTTGAGTTGGAGTTATAGGTTCCTCATCTTGATCATTTAATCTCAAATTAATCTCTAAAGTTGGTTCTTCATTATATTGAGGCTCTAACATTGGAGAAGGCTCAAGAGAACCAATGGTGGAAGAGGATGGTTGAGGATCTTTATGAGGGAATGTTTCATCAAATTGGACATTCCTATGAAAAAATACCTCATGAGTTGTGGGATCAAGGAGCCTGTATGCTTTCATTTCCTCACAATAACCAACAAAGATGAGTTTTTTGCTTTTCTTATCTAGAGCCTTCCTTTTCTTCTTTGGGATATGCACCCAAGAAGTACATCCAAAAATATTGAAGAAAGAGACATCAGGTTTTGAGCCAGTCCATGCTTCCTCGGGAGTCAAATGGCCAAGAGCTTTATGAGGTGTGCGGTTTTGAATATAGTTTGCACAGTTAATTGCTTCTGCCCAAAAAACTTTTGGAAGATCTCTTGAGTGGAGCATACAGTTTGCCATTTCTTTTAGAGTTCTGTTTTTCCTCTCTGCAATGCCATTTTGCTGTGGATTATGGGAGATAGAATGTTGATGAATTATGCCATGACTTGATAGGAAAATTGAGAACTCATTACTGAAGTATTCCCCCCATTATCTATACGAATTTGCTTTATTTTGCAAGAGGCTTGATTTTCAACTAAGGCTTTGAAGATTTTGAAGTGGGATAGAACATCACTTTTGTATTTTAGGAAGTAGACCCAAGTTCTTCTAGAAAAATCATCAATGAAGGTTAGAGCATATTTTTCTCCTTTGAAAGAAGGCTCTGGGAAGACCATCAAGTCACTATGGATTAACTCTAGAGGGGATGAGGCTTTTAGAGAACCACTTGGGTGGAAAGGATCTTGATGTTGCTTTCCAAGAGCACATCCAGGACATACTCCATCAATAGAAGAGACTTGAGGTAATCCTATTACCATTTCATGGGTGTTCAATTCCTTTAGGTAGTTATAACTGAGATGACCAAACCTTTCATGCCAAATTTTGCTTTCAAGATCTCCATGTGCAACAAAATAGGAGGCCCCTTCTAGATTTTTGAATCCTTTGAAGTGAAATAGGTGAGTGTTGTGATCAATATCTCCTTTGGCTATGAGAGAGTTGGGGTCTTGAAAGTCTCTTATCTCAACTCCTGTTGGTGAGAAGAGAACTGTTTTCCCCTTTCTAGAAGTACAAATCTGATAGACGAAGAGGATATTTGTTGCAATGTTTGGAACATAGAGAACATTATTGATAGAACCACCATCAATGGATATGTCACCTTTTCCTTTGATTGGGATAAAGGATGAGTCACCAACTTCTATGCTACATGTTGAACTTGAGGAGATTGAAGTGAATGACTCATCTGAGGTAGTCATGTGATGAGTTGCTCCAGAATCAAGAACCTAGTATTTTGATGAAGTGTTTGTGGTCTTTCCTTGAACATTTAGGGCTTTTCCTATCTGCTTCTTAGTGTCTATATTTTGATCCTTCATTGTTGCCTCTAGTTGTTGTAATATTTTCCAACATTTGTTTACAGAATGACCATTCTTTTTGCAGTGAGTACAAGTTATGGGATTTCTTTCTTTCTTTTTGAATTTTTCTTTAGTGGATGCTACTAAGGATTTTGAGGAAGAGGAAGAGATCTCATACTTTGCAAGTTTTGTTTCTTCTCTAGTTAGCCTATCACAAAATTCCTCTAAGGAGGGCATTTTAAAACTTGCACCAAGAGCATCTTTTGTAGATAAAAAAGTGGTTGCAAAAATTTGAAATACACCATTTAATTTAGAAAGAATGAGATAGATGCATTCTTCTTCTATTTTATCTTTGCCACTACATTTTAGTTGAGTGAGGACTTCTTTAAATTTGGTGAGAAAGTCAACAATATTGTTGAAGTCTTCAGGAGATAATGTTGTTAACTCTACCTCTAGTTGCATTGACCTTATTTTATCCACTTTACCAAACAAGTTCTTTAGTTTTTCCCAACTTTCAAATGGAGTTTTACATTCTAAAATGTGAAACCATAAGCTTTCATTTACATTAGTGCTTATAATACCCATTGTTTCATACATCTTCCCTTTATGAACAAATATTTCATATTCTTTTTCAAATTCAGGTTGCTTCTCTTCTAGCAAGTGTGTGAGCCCTTTTTGAGAAATAAGATTTAATATTTTGGGTTTCCATGTGTGATAGTTATGAGGGGTGAGTGGATCAATTGTATTCATTTTTCCAAAGAAAATTGAAGTGAACCAATAATTCCCCCCTTTAACTTCAAGTGTTTTAGAGAATACAATTTAGCTTTAAGAAGAAAACATAAGCCTGATTTTCAACCAATTCCCTCAAATTACCCACCCTAACATGAGGGAAACTATAAGTAAATGAGGAGATTTGATATATTTAATTAGGCTTATGGAGCAAAAAAATATGGCCAGGCCTTTATACCTTTTCTTCTCAATTACCCGCCCTTACGTGAGGGAAACTATAAGTAATGAGTAGAATTGATACGTGGAACATAGGCTTTTGATGCAAGTATAATCAGCCAGACCTTTATATTGGATTTCTCAATAACCCACCCTTACGTGAGGGAAACTATAAGTGAATGAGAAGTCCAATACGTGGAACATAGGTGATTATAAAATTTTAATTGCCCTCTTTAAAAAATATATTTAAGTTTCTTGCTTTAGTTTTCAAATTATCATGAGTTGTAAAGGATTTCCAATGTATGATTAATTTCTTGTGAAGATGTTGAAATGTTATGAAAGCATAAATTAAGTGGCCAAAAGAAATTACCACATATATGGTCCACTACCAAAATATCCTCCTCTAGTTGTCTTAAGGAACTTTGTAAAAAAAAATTTGAGAACAAATTTAAGGAGCAAAAAAATAGATGCAAGAACCACCAACAACAACAACCCCCCTTTGAAGCCTTTAGAATAGGTGCAAGAATTGGCACCTCTAAAATAACCCCCCCACAAAAATATATATTTTTTATTTATGAGGTTACAAAGCTATTTGTCACTTTGCTTTTAGTGGCCAAAAAAAACACTAAAGAAGCAAAATATGACAGCAGACTTATGTGAGTTACAATGTGAATGCAATGAGCAGAACTCTATAAGGACTGGTTAAAAAAAATTCTAGCCTTTTGAAACACAAGAAGTGATATTTAAACTATACTTTGGAAGAGCTCTCCTTATGGAAGTTTCGAAAGAGCACCAAGCCTTTGAAAAACCAGCTTTGAACAAGTTAGATGAACTCCACACAAGACGTCAACGAGCGGCTTGAAAGGGGCTTGAAAGGCTCGAAAGAGCACGATTAACACTGCTCTTGAGAGGGGGTTCGATTAAGCCAAAAAAATTATACAAAAATAATTTACCTGACGTGAAACAAACGTGACCTGGTGCACATGTATTTTTTTAATCTCTGACTTGATCATCCAAAAAAGGACGTCTTCGAGCAGCCTATAATGGGGCTCGAAGGCACATCGATTTTTGTATTTCACTACACTTCCGAGGTGTTAGATAAGGAGCCAAAAAATAATTAAAAAAATCAATACCTTTGGCTTTGCTTCCTCTGAATATTTTAGGTAAGAACGTAACGGAGATAGACCATGTTCTGTGATGAAAAACGTCACAAAAGGCATAGTGATTGCCTTAGAGATGGTGTTGATGGAGCTTCTTAGAACAATGAAGGATCGTAGAATAGGAGCTCAAGAACAGTCGTAGAGAGGATGAAGATATTTATTCACAAAGGTGAATATATAAGTGGAATCTGCGATGAGCACCAGATAATGACTCCTTTGGCAAAGCCTCTAGATAACTCAAGAGGTAAGATATGAAATCATTTAGCCTCCACCAAGAAATATTTGATAAGCCCGTTCGAGGGAAGACTTGAAGTCAAAAATATCATGCACCAAGATTTAAACGTTGGCAAAGTGTAAAAACTTGCCACGTATTTTATAAAATACATGCACTTTGGTATTAAAATATAGACCAAAGTTCTCACTTAAATGAGACGCGATTTGTGCTGCACTATAAATTATAAATATCTTTACGAAAGTTCA
This sequence comes from Wollemia nobilis, assembly GCA_028583015.1. Classification (NCBI taxonomy): domain Eukaryota; kingdom Viridiplantae; phylum Streptophyta; class Pinopsida; order Araucariales; family Araucariaceae; genus Wollemia; species Wollemia nobilis. Next base: position 11,667 of record JAQPPZ010014319.1, read on the forward strand.
CTTTGGTATTTAAAAATACCAAATATCCCACGTTAATGAGACGTGATATTCGTTGCACGGATTCGAGAGGGACAACAAGATCATTCCTTGAGAAAAAAAGGCGCACAAAAATGACACTTTCCACTAAACTATGAGATGCCCACGAAACCTACAATGTCCATGAAAGATACGATAGCAGTGATGGCGAATTGGAGCCAAGGCAAGAGCACGATCATTAAGAGAGGTGGACCAGGTTCAGAAATGTCATCTGTGGAGAACAACAAAACAAAAAAAACCAGGAACAAAGGAAGAAATGGATTTGCCTATATTGCGATAGTAATTAGGCAAAAAAAATTCAAATATTTGTTCCTATATAGCAAATATCTTTTGAAAAATAAGGAGAGTTTGCATATTATGGTAAAACAAATCTGGTAAAATAATTAGATAGTACCATAAATAGATTTTTCAAAAAAAATTGTAGATGTAATATGAGCAGTCTACAAGAAATATGAAAAAACCTCCCCTTTTAAAAGAACAAAAGATAAAATAAATGAACCAGTTCATGAAACTGCCTTCAAGAGAGAATGCCTAGCAGAATCTATCCTGCTCTAGTACCATGTTAGAATTTCCCAAGAGTAGAACTACAAAGCATTACAAGATTTGAAGATGCGAATAGAACTGATTGATTTATTCCATGGATCAACTTTGTATAAATAGCAAAGTTGATCATTGAGAGCCGTTGGATTACAACAACTCATCAAATCTGATCTAGACTATACTGAGAGTTCACCCGACTCATGGAGGAGTGGAAACTCAAGTATGTCTATCCTAGTAGAACTTAAGAGAATAATTACTTATTCTAACAATGCATATAACAATTAGCAATATAAATAAGCATTGAGCACAAGCAAGGTTTAAGCCTTAACTTCATTGTTGTTCCTCTAGGTATTTGGGTAAATTCAAATGTAAAGGACTCTCATGAAGAAATTATGAGTGACAAGAAAGAAATACCATTCAAAGAATTCATGGATCACAGTAAGGATACAATAATAAAATGAAGTAATATTTCAATAATCATGAACAAAAGGAAGAAGATTGGCATAAATTAGGGATGTAATAATAGGTATTGGCATATATTGTAGAGGGAGATATGGACTGCATTTAAGGTCATTGAGTAAATAATTTTCTATTAAAAAAATTATAGAAAGTATTCTACTATGTGTTAGGCTCTTTGGACTGCCAATCAACTGAACAATAAGTAGGTTTTAAAAAAATAGTAATACTTTAAGGAAATTTATCCATGAGGGATTAAATATTGAGAAGAAAAAGTATGTTGTGTATATCTCAATCTGTATTCCATGGATATTTTAAAATATTTCACAAAATATATTTAGATCAATCTTAATCAAGAGAATGAAATTGACTAGTCAATTATAAAAATTCTATACTTTGATTATGCAAATATTTTTAAACTAAACACATGGCAAGAGACTGCAAAGTGAAAACAATTGAGAAAAATATGAAATGTTTCTAGTCATGAGACAAACATAAATATGAAGCAACACATAGTATTATAGTTGTAGATAGCTTGGATGAAGAAGTTTCCAACAACAAAAATGTTGTCAAAAATCTACCCTTCACCTCTTTAGATGGTGAAGAGCATTATGACAATTTGAACGTCCATTGAAGAAAATAAGAATAATATATAGGATAAGAAAGTGCAATGTATGAGTTCAAATATAAAAATCACTAAAGTTGTGAAGTAAGATGAGAAGTAAGTTTTAAATAAAAGAAGGTGGAAAAGGTTAATTTTGATGAAGTAAATCATCTTCAAACTCCTTAAAATATTTGAAAATGATCTCCTTGTAATGAAATGAAAGTAGTATAGAGGTTATCCCTTGCACTTGATGGATTTCAAGGAGGCATAATAGATAATAATAAATAAAATGCACATCAAAAATTGAGTTTTTTAAGATAGCATGAGAAAGTAAGATGGAAGTTACCCTTGCACTTTAGAGTTTCCAAGATGACATAAATAAGAAGGTATTTTTAAGGTTATGTCTTGCACTTTAGGTTCTCTAAGGAAATATAATTCTATACATGGTAAGGTTAAGTGTGAATAGTATAAAAAAATAGAAGAGATGAAGAGGATGGAAACATTGGTAAGAATAAAAAAAAGAGGAAGACCCTAAAATCTAGAATAAAAATAAACTAAGAGAGATATTAATCTGGTAAACTAAAAATAAATAGCACAAGTGTTAATAAGAAGTGGGGTAAGCCCACAAATAAGAATAAAAAATGATGATGATGATCATATCTTCAAATATAAAAGTTAGCAATATGGCCCCCAAAAAAGAGTTATCAAAGAATTAATAGATTGTTATAGTCCTGAATTTATTTTATTATAGAAAACAAGAATATGAAGTGAGGAATATAAGAAATAATTTGAGAATAGTTGGAAAATGAGGAGTTATTTTATGTTTTCTACTATGGGAGTAATTTGGTTGCTAGTATTTTTTTACAGAATAGAGACGATATAAAAATTGTATTCATTAACGTATATGCTCCAAATACAACCACACTTTTAGAAAGATGTTGGAAATTTTTTAACTTATTCATATAAAATTTAATGATGATCTACAAAATTTTAGAGGGGATTTCAATATAGATTTATCCTATTTAGAAAAGAAATGGGGTGTTGAACTAGGGAATTTTCTAGCTTCTAAAGGACCATTAAAATGCATCTTCTCTAGGGAAGGACAATTTTACATCTTCTCTTTTATGTAAAAAACCTACTTAAGCAATTGATGTTGAACTAGAAAATTGTTATGTCCATATTGATAATTTATAATATAACCTACTTGATTGCATGAAATTAAAAAGCAAAAATTAAAATGCATGAAAGGTAAAATTGAATTTTAAGGGTGTAAGGGATTCAAATTAAATACGTCGTGGCCATAGCAAGAAAGTGAGAAATCAATAAACACATGATAAAGTGAATAGCACCAATGTTCCTTATTAATCATGTATGAAATTTCTAAGAAAAATGAAAAGATAGGCAAAAGGGCCATGCCTCAATCACCACATACTTCACAATCTAAAATGGCAATGCCATTTATGAAATGCAAAGGATTTACAAATTTCTCACTAATTTCATGAGATACAAAGCATAATTTGGGTTTCATAGAGTGTAACTCTAAATTCTCATGGCTAAAATATGATTACATTAGAGCACATGGATCTTATTTATAGTAGGAATTTATCCATTAGTTTTTTTTTTATTGGTTGGAGGAAGGGATTTTGAAAGGGTCCCCAAACCTTTTACAAAGAGAGAAAGCCCTCAAAGAGGGCCACCACTAAAAATAAAGGATGAAAGAAAATAGGGGTCCCACCTAAGGGGCCCACAATGAAAACTACCACACAAAAGGACAAAGAAGCAAAGGTAAACCAGGTTCCACATAAGAGGCACCAAGGTGAGGAAGTCTCAAACAAGAAAAAAATTCAACAAGAAGATTTCCCACCTAAGAAAGGGAAATCCTACTCAAACAAGAAATTTAATTTTTTTGAAAATTATCCCCCCTCCCCTAGGGGGTCTCCCCAAGCATGACCATCCAATGGAAACCAGGTGGGACCTATCCAGATCCTGCTTCCATCACTTCCACATAGCTAAAATAATATTCTAGTGCTACCATTCCTCTTGACCAGCCAAAGAAATTTAGGAAGGATTCCCTGAAATCAGAGAATCACATTGAAAAATGGAGGTAGAGGAGCATGCTCAAAACTTAGTTCCAACAATAAAACCCAAAGCCAAAAATCCAATCTCCCTAAAAAATATTCTAGAAGTGTCCTCATATTTCTCAAGATGCACACCACAACTAGAAGACAAGGGGTCCTACTGGTCTCTAGAAGAACTTCCATGGCAGAGAGATTTAGAGATGCACATGTCCATAGGAGAAGATCTCCCAAAACATGACCACACACCTTTGAAGAAAAATAGGGGACCTTCTTGGCCCCTAGTGAAACTCCCCAAAAACTAGAGATCAAGGATGCACACATCAACAAGGTTTTCCCTCCTCATATGGAATAATAAAGGCACATCCTTGCTAGAAGATAGGGGACCCTCTTGGACTGGAAAAAAAAGTGAAACCCACAAGGCAAGGAAAAACCCTTCAAAATTGAAACTAAAAAATGGAGTTCGATCCTACCTAGGATGACGGATAATAGAGGATCAAATGGGATAATAGAGGCACATCCTTGCTAGAAGATAGGGGGCCTTCCTAGACCTTGGAAAAAAATAGAGGTGAAACCCACAAGGAGTTCCAATAGTATTATAATGTGTGAAGCAAAGGATCGAGCATATTTAAGAAAGTCCTAAAGAGGCTTTACAAGAAAACCCTTCAAGATTGAAACTAAAAAATGAAGTTCAATCCTACCTAGGATGAGGGGTGGTAAAGGGCCACCAGAAGGACCCCCAAACAGAACACAACACCTATTGAAATATAGGGGAAGAAAAACCAACACAAAAGAACCGAACATTGATGAAAGAGAGGGACCTAGAAGGAGAGGGTCTCTTTGTTCAAAGTTGTCTAGAGGTTATTTCTTGCTCAAAGTAGTCTTGAAGTCTATCCTTTGAATCTACAATGTCCTAACCATATGATACCAAACTTGAGATTATTTTCATGATAGACTCTTAGGGTTCCACATTTATATTTAGACACTTCTAGATGTTAATCTAGTTCTACTCTAATCTCAAGGAATTATTGGTTCTAGATATGTGCAATAGCCATAGATAATTGTCTTGGACTAAGCTTAATATTTTTGAGTGTTGGCCTTCCCAGTGTCTTCTGTAGAGTGCCCAGAAACATATATATTATCAATTCTTATTCTATTTTATTTTCTCTTCTTATCTTATGCCCTTTTCTTACAAATTTATTTTGATCAGATAGCTAGAAGTATTGAGACTCACGATCCTCCATGTTTCAGGAAGAGTAGTTGATTGTTGAGTCTAACTATTCTTTTGGAGAAACTTTTTATGGACCATGATTATAGTACCATAATGTTTTCCATGTTAGATCCAATTCTCCTAGCTAATCACTTATTTATGACTTTACATCCCAAACACCTTTCCTTGTTGTTTTTAGTTCTCCATATTCTTCAATGTAGAAGGGGTGTAAGCCCTGATTAGATATTCTGACTACCATTCCACTATAGGGAATAATTATGTGACTTTGGTCTTGGTTCAAGCATCCTCTAATTTATTCCAAAGAGTTTTTAGACAAACACATGCCAAACATGGAAGGCATATCAATAATCATTATATTTTGTATGATCACAAGATTTGGGTATCCATGTATCAACATAATTGTTTTCAAGAGACCAATTTCTTTTATATGTCTCCCTTTGAATTGAAACCACATGGATTCCATTGAAATCCCATGCTTTTGTAGATTTCTAATGGTATAATTGTGTCCTTGACTTTGGACCTACTACACAATTGTGTAGTATGCACTTTTCTAGGAAAAGAGAGATAAAATTGGAGGGGATTGACTTCTTTGCATGCCTAAATATGTTCTCCTTATTTTTGGGTTACCATTTTTATTTGATTCTTAAAGAGATAATTTTACCAATTCCACTTCTTTAGCTACTAATAGGTCTTTTTTCAAATCAAGAATTGACCTTGCAAGGGTATTTTCAATTTCTCCCAAAAAACTTGAGTTGGCATAGAATCCTTAAATAATCCTTGAAACTGACTTACTGCTTTGATCCTTTGTTTCAAATTCATAGCTAGGAAATACAACTTCTTTTATAGTTCAATCCTTTCATGACTTTGTGGCTTCTTCACTAAAACTAATACCAAGGCATGAGACTACATTACATTCCTCTCACATTGTGGAGTTAGATTTTGAATATGCTCAGAGTCATACATCACTTCTTGTTGATTACCAATGGAAATTGTTCTTCTTGGTGTGCAAGCCACCACTTCTTCCATCAATTAAGGTTTTTGCAAATACATAGGATACAATCTTCTTTCTTTGGCATGAATCTCTATACACGATAAATATTTACATGTAGCCAGGATTTTAGTTACTCCTTGTATGTTATTAAAAATATATTGCTTTGTCTCTCCTTTGTGGTACACATCACACTATCGAAGTCATTAATATTGGGCTGAGAAGGTAGCTTCTCTATTTTTCTAATAACTTTAGTCAATTTTTGGATCATTGACTTCAATTCTCATTCTATTTGGAACTGATCCTCCTAAATAGTGGGAATGCTAATAGTTGTGGAAACTTGTGATGAATATGACATGGAATATTCATAATATAGTGTGCAAGATATACTTTGGGAAGGGTCAGGTGGGTATATGGTGTTTCTAGGCAGAATTTTTCTTATTGTTATGAGTATATTTTCAGCTAGTATGGCTTCTTGAAAAAATTGTAGAAATATTCTTTCCTTAGATTGTTGGATCAACAAGTTTATATTGGTATGGAAAGCATGAATATAATAGAGGTAATATTGGGCATGAGAGGGCTAGAATTATTGGGCAATCCTTTTCTAGGTTCTTTTAAATTGGACATTAAAATCAAAGATACTCTCATGGGAAACTCTTTAGAAGGGTGAGAAATGGGTAAGCAATTCAAATGGGTCTCTAGGATCATCAAATCCAGTAATAACAACTTAAGCCAATTCAACCCAAGTATTGATGCTCTTATCTTCTAAGGATCTATATTATAATAATACTTTACCCCTAAAGGATTGGATGAGTAGCTTAATCATTACATCTTCAAAGATAATATTATATACAATAGCTAAAGAAGCTACATCTTGATAGTGTTCACAAGTTGTTTTCCCATTATTGTCATAACTAGGAAGGACTTTTATAATATTTGTTGGTATTTCATGAAGGATTGGGATGTTAAGGGGATCGATATCATACTAGGCTAGGTAAAATTGTTTAGCCATAAGGACAAGGTCAAATCTATTCCTAGATATTCTAGGTCTAATATTCAGGCGAGTTACCAATGAACATACATTCTCTACAAATGAGATCAAGATTGTACATTGAATCTTGAATTCTCTAGAAAAGTGAAACAAATTTGATCGTTTTATCCCATCGGGCATGCCAAAAACTATTATACTGCTAGACTAAAATATGTCATACTTATGGATAGGCACTGCACCCTAGACTTGGGCCAAAATATAGAATTGGATAAAATAATATTGCTCTCTAGTTCAACTTTTGGATAAGGTCGGATCCTTTAATTGATTGTATTTTGACATTACATAACATATTTACACACACTCTAATATAAGACACACTCCTAATCTAAATATGTACCCAATGTGGTACATTAGCTTGTACCAAATAATGTAATATACTCCAAAATCCTTGATGCCTTTTCTTCAAAATCCTTTAACTTATTCAAGGTAAATCTAGTAGCTCAATGGATGCACCCAATCAGGTGATGCCAATTGAACCTTTTCTATCCTCCAAGGGGTTTCTTAGGGGTAACATGTATAATGGATTTTGTGAAACCTCCTACACCCTTAGAGATTCAAAATGGGGTACTATTAATTTATCTAAACCAATCCAACATAGTACTTAGATATGGAATGTGTGCTCTAGTCAGCAATGACCCAAAACTAGGCACCTAAGCAATAAACAAAGTCAAAAATATTGCTACACCTTCTTGCTAGTCTTCTTGTATCTTTGATACCAATTCTCTAGGAATCAAGATTGAAGCTAGATATATCAAAGAGGTTACAAGGGTTACAACCAACTACAACAAATTGCTATGTAGGGACAACCACCTATAACAAACATGGATGCAAACAAAACAACCTGCTAGAGACAAAAATAGTCTCAATATTAAATCCAATGCACCCTAACAACTAACAATTCATAACCAAAAGTGAGAATGAAATGCATCATGTGAATATAATACAAATAAATATCTTAGGCTTAAAAATAAGCCTAAGTTCCAATTATATCCTCATAAAATATTTTAGTTTTATGGAGTGGCCCATAAATCTACCTATCAAATCCATGTCCTTCAATGATAAAACTTGCTCTAGCATCAAATATTTACCTACAACCATTTGAACCAACTCCTTCCACATTAAAATATTATGTTTTTGCTTTCTTTTCTCCTTTTTTGCTTAGTTTCTTTATCTTCTAATCTAGCTTGAATACCCTTCAATATTTTCTTTGGTTCATTTGATAGAACTTCCCCTTCTCCATTGATCTCCTTGTATTCCCTAGGTTTAGGGTTTAAATTTTATTGGATCTTTGGACATGTGTCTGATTCAAGTCCTCACTATACCTTTTTCTCCTTATGCCAAATGTCAAAGGTTCTTCCTTAGAGAAAAAATTACGGCCTTCATATATTTCATAGGCTCTTCACTGTAGTCCACTACATCCTCTTTATACATCATCAACTTAGGTGTCTTTTCATTATAAATAATTAATGGGTCAAGTATGCATTATTTATCTCCTTCTTAGCCTTGTTGACCAAAACCTAGAAATGAGAGCCTCATTTTCTCAAGTGCAAAAAATTATTATTTTTCAAGTTCCAATGGTCGCCCTTTGTAGTGCTTCTATGACGATGATGCCCCATTTTTTTATAAATTTCTAATTATATATTTTATTATTTCTTCTTATATTTGCAAATATTCAATCCAACTCCACTATGACTTACTATCTCTTCTTATATTTACAAACCTTCGAGCTAGATTTGCCATTACCTATTTTTTTTATTTTTAGATCTACAACCATTTATTTCAACACTACCATAACCTGTTATTTCTCCTTAGATGTGTAAATATTCAAGCTAATTCATTTCAACTCTACCATGACCTGTTATTACTCCTTAGAACTATAAACCTTCAAGTTAGATTTATCATGGCCTACTTTTACTTCTTCGATTTTTCAAACTAGTCCTTGATTATGGTAAACTTTAGTTGACTAAAAAGATAAATAAGTTTAAGTGCCAAGCTATCAATGAACATGCATTTTAGTAATTTGACGTTGACCAAATGAGTCATTTCCCTAATCAATAATTATCCTAAGTAAGATCAACTCTAAACTTAGGGGACTGATTATTTTGATACCCAAGTTTTAGAATTTTGTAATGTCTAAATAAACCTTTCCATAAGGATGTTCAACTTCAAATCACCAATTTATCTTTTCATAAGTTGAACTTCACCTACATAAACTCTAATAGTTTAGGTGTTATTGGTGCCTAAATTTGGAACCTTTATAGAGACCAAAAGAAGTCTCATAAGCAAATAGTATCTTCATGTAGATAGAACTTATCCTTAAGTAATTTTGACCTTGTCCATTTGACCCCCTATAGTGTATATAAACCTTATCCTAAAGGAATTTTGTGTTGGCAATTTTGGGTACTTTGGGTACATTGCCTTTGCTCAAGTGTATAAGTTTTCATTGATGTCAAGAAGCTTTTGAAGGAATTTGATTTGATGTAAAATAATTTGTTTTGATGAAGGTTATGGCATGACAGATTCAAAAGAAAGTAAGTTAGAAAAGTGTCGCGATATCGCGACATGTCTCATTTTCATGACTTAAGCAGGAGAGAGAAAGCATTTTAGAAAAGTGTCACGATATCACGACATGTCACAGTTTCGGGACTCAAAGAGGAGAGAGAATGTTCGGAGTCAAAAATGTCACGATTTCGCAACATATTGCAAGCAAGGTTGTACAGACGAAAAAGTGTCGCGATTTCGCGACATGTTGTAGGAGAGAGTCCGAAAGGAAAAGTGTCATGATTTCGCAACATAATGCAGAAGAGAGAGTCCGTAGTGTGAATTGTCATGATTTCACGACAAGTTCGAAGAGAGAGAAAGTAACATGAAAAGTGTCACGATTTCGCGACATGTTGTAGAGTTCAAAGTGAGAACCGTCACGATTTTGTGACATGTTGTAGATGAAAATGTTCCAAGTAAGAACTATCACGATTTTGTGACATGCAGCAAAGGAAAGGTTTCGAAGTAAGAAAGGTCACGATTTTGTGACATGTTAAAGAAAAAGCGTATGGATGCAGAAAGTGTCGCAATTTCATGACAGGTTGAAGAGAAAGCTTACGGATGCATAAAGTGTCACGATTTCATGACAGATTGAGATGGCAGCATACGGTTGGAGAAAGTATCATGATTTCACGACAGAAACAGGAAGCAGGTATTCAATAGGAGAAGAGTCACGATTTCATGACAAAAACAAAATGAAAGAGCATGGAAGAAGAAGTGTCATGATTTCGCGACAAATTCAAGAAGGAAGAGCTCAAAGGCGAAAGCGTCACGATTTCATGACATGTTTTGTTTTCCTGAGCGTAAGGCAGAGAAAAGAACAAGGCAGCGAAAGTGTCACGATTTTGCGACATGTCATGTTCTCACTAGTGCAAGCCGAGAAGAGTGCAAGGAAGCGAAAGTGTCACGATTTCGTGACAAAACTGAAAGCAGGCCTTCTATAGGAGAAGTGTCATGATTTCACGAAAAAAGCAGAAAGGAGGTCGACAAAGGGAGAAGTGTCATGATTTCATGACAAAAGCAGAAAGGAGGTCGACGAAGGGAGAAGTGTCGCGATATCGCGACAAAAGCAAAGTTGATGTTGACAAAGACAAAAGTGTCGCGATATCATGACAAGAGCTTAGTTGAAGTCGACAAAGGTTGAAGTGTCACGATATCGCGACAAAAGCCAAAATAAAGTGTACGGTTGCAAAGGTGTCACGATATCGCGACATGGTGTAGTTTCACGGCAGAAGCTATAGAAGAGTTACAGAGGTAGTGAAGCCAACAAAGTTAAATTTTAGCCAACGAAAATTAGGGCTTGCAACCGATGTAGGTTAGGGTTTGTTTTTGGTATAACAGTCGACTAAGATTAAATTTTTCATCATGAAAATTTTGTTATAAAAAGAAGGGTTGTTTGGAGAGTTGAATGAGGAATGGTCGATGAATGTGTTATTAAAGTGCGACGTTCCCAGATAGTGCGTAGAGAAAGAAGTTCGATCGTTGAGAGAAGAGTGCAAAATTTGATCGTAGTGTGCAAAGTGCATTTCTTCGAATCATTCCAAGTGTGAAAGATCACAAAGGAAGTAGAGTGTGTGAAGATGATGCCGCTGTGATTGCGCAGAGGTGCAAAGGTTGAAGTTCGATCAAGTGTTGCTGCTTAAGGATAGAGGTGCATTGGTTCTTTGAGAAGAACCTGAGGATAGATTTGGCAAGTCTTTGAGAAGGCTTTTGTGTAGAGGATTGATCTGTTCAAGTGTTGGACAGATCTGTCAGACAGAGGAAGACTTGTGCTAGACCGATTGACTGTGTTTGGTACAGGTTGCTGAGCTATTATGGACGTGATCATAGAAGGCAAAGGTCTCTTAGGCTAAGCATTAAGGATAGGAGATCTTCGGTGGAAAGGAGTTCCACATGTTGGCAAGAGGTAGAGACAGTTGATCTTCTGAGGGATCATTTCCAGAGCAGAGGGGAAGGTATCTCCTTTGAGCAGAGGCTCATAAATTTAGATTAGGGGAAGGTATCTCCTTTGAGTAGAGGCTCATAAATTCTGTTTGGGGGAAGGTATCTCCTTTGGGCCGAGGCTCATAAACATTGTAATTGGGAAGGATTCCCAAAGAACTTTGAGATAACTTTTAGAGAAAACTTTTTTGGATGTAGCCCAACCATTTTGGGTGAACCATGTAAAAATTGGTGTCACTTTGTGGATGATATTGTGCATTGTTTTGATATTGGTATGGGTATATTGCTTTACTATTTTGTAATATAAAGGAAAAAGTAAAAAGAGGTCTTATACTGTTCACCCCCTCTCAGTATAAGCTTGTGTTCTTCAATTGGTATAAGAGCGGGTGCCTTCGAAAAGTTTAACAGCTTGAAGGAAAAGCTAGTAAAGAACACAATGGATTATTCAAGTTGCAATGTAGCACCTATTCTTGATGGGTCAGATTTTGGTCTTTGGAGTGCTAGGATGAAGGTTCATCTAATGGCACTTGGTAATGATGTATGGGAAGTAATTGAGGATGAGTACACTATTCCTGTACATGGTCCAAACACTAAAGAAGAAAGGCTCCTACATCACAGCAATTCAAAAGCAATGAATGCAATGTTGAAAGGCTTACAGAAAGCAGATCTCACCAAAGTGATTCACTGCAAGACAGCTAGTGAAATGTGGAAACAGTTGCAGGTGGTTCATATAGGTGATACAAATGTCATAAAGGCCAAGTTGAGACACTTCAAAGGTATGTTTGAACAACTCAAGATGAATGAATATGAAAATATTAGTGACTACATGCTTCGTATGGATGAGTTTGTTAACTCCATGAAAGACTTAGGTCTTGAGCTTGCTGAAAATGATGTTTGTGATAAGATTTTAAGATCTCTTCCTAATAGATTTAGTGAAAAGATTTCTGCTATTGAGGAAGCTAAGGATTTGGATAAGTTGAAAAAGGATGAGCTCCATAGTATACTTGCAGCATTTGAGTTGAGAACACAAGTGAAGGTTGACGTCAAGAAAGAGGCAGCTTTCAAGGCTACCAAGAAATCCAAGGGTAAACAGCTTCAAGAGAGTGATGAGTCTTCTAGTGATGAAGAGGCATATTATAGCAAGAAAGGCAAATTCTCTAGAAAGCACAAAAGTGTGAAAAATATAATATGTTTCAATTGTGGAAAGTTTTGTCATTATGCTACAGACTGTACTGTTCCCAAGGATGAAAGTGATGAATATAAACAGGATTCTAAGAGCAAGGATTATGAAAAGCACAAGCATCACAGAAAGAACAAATATGAGCACAACAATCAAGGAAAGAGGTATTCTCACAAGCACAAGAAGAGTTTCTATCTAGACAAAGCAAGTAAGTGTTCTAGTAGTGATAGTGAAAGTTCTTCAAATGATAATGAAAATGAGATGTTATTCATATCAAAAAAAGAGGAAGAAACGAAACATAGATTCATTATCATGAAATGTCTTAGATGTGGAAATTTTGGTCACCTTGAGGATGATTGTACAAATAATGATTTGATTTCCAATATGTATGAGGATGCTTCAGAAAACTATAAGGAAGATGCATGTATGGTTTTTGAAAAAGGTAGCACCTCTAGTGATAAGAAATCCGAAAAAGGCTTTGATGATTCAGAAAGCAAACAAATAAAGGATGTTGAAAGTGAACTTATTAATGCTCTTAGTGCTTTGAAAAAGGAAAGAAAGAAGAATGCTAGACTCAAGGATAAGTTAGATGAATGTTGTATGGAGAGAGATGATCTTATAGAAAATCTTGATTTCTCTATAGCTAAGATGCAAGAACTCAAGGATGAGTTAGAGTCTAAGGTTCTTGAGTATAGTGAGTTAGAACAGAAAATGGCTTCTTTGAAAGAGGAAATTAAAGAGTACAAGGATAAGCTTTACAGGTATCAAGATAGCTCCAAAAAGGTTAAGTCACTCATCAAAGGTCAAAGAAAGACAACAGATAAAATAGGCCTTGGTTTTGTTAAGCCTCACAAGGAACAAGTTGGAGAGTCTAGTAAGAGACTCCAAAAAGAAGAGAGTTCTGATGAGGAAAGTATTTCAGATCATGAGTCCTTGAATGATAGATGCGCAGAAATAGAAAACAAAATTCAGAATGAGAAAAAGAGGTTTTCAGGACCCAAGAGGTCAAATAAAGGAAAATTTCAAGGCAGATGTTTTGCATGTCACAGGTTTGGTCACATGGCTGCACATTGCATGGCTCAAGTGAAGAAGGTAAATGGCAATTTCAGAAGTGCTAGTTTCTTTCAAGGGTATTGCTACTCTTGTCATCAGTTTGGGCACAAGGCAGTCTATTGCAAGGTTAATTACAGGAGCAGGTTTGGTCAGAACAAGTTCGGTCAGAACAGGTTCGGCCAGAACAAGTGGATTCAAAGATCAGGTTTACCTCAAAGAAACATCGTCAAGTGTTTCAAGTGCAACAATGAAGGTCACACAATCAGACAGTGTAGAGCTAAAATTCTAGAATACAGGAACAGGAACAGTGGCATGATCAGGTCCAAGGATGAAGGCATGAACAAGAACAAGGATGAGAACAAGAACAAGAACAATGACAAGAATAGGAATACGGGCAAAGAGTTCAAGAGAAGGCCCGAAAAGGAAATTATAGATGCTGATGATGATTAGTGCCTAATGGGAGTTTTACTCCCACCCCAGAATTAATCACCTCATCAGGAGGTGGGGGAGGGACTAAGCTAAGAGGCTCATTCTTAGTCCCGAGCCCCAAAGGTGACCCTTTGCCATTGATGACAAAGGGGTAGAAATATGAGTAAGGGGGAGAGCTTCAAGTGAAGAGGAAAGCTTCAAGTCAGGGGGAGCAAAACTTCAAAGGTAGATTCTCAGTTGTGGGCACAATTTCTCAGTTGTTAGCACAATTGGTTTCAGTTTTGGCTCTTGAGACGTGTTTTCAGTAAAGGTTTGCCATCAATGACAAAGGGGGAGATTGTTTGCAATTTTGGGTACTTTGGATACATTGCCTTTTCTCAAGTGTATAAGTTGTCATTAATGTCAAGAAGATTTTGAAGGAATTTCATTTGATGTAAAATAATTTGTTTTGATTAAGGTTACGGCATGACAGATTTGAAAGAAAGTAAGTTAGAAAAGTGTCGCAATATCGCGACATGTCGCATTTTCAAGACTTAAGCAGGATAGAGAAAGCATTTTAGAAAAGTGTCGCAATATCGCGACATGTTGCAGTTTCACGACTCAAAGAGGAGAGAGAATGTTCGGAGTCAAAAATGTCATGATTTCGTGACATATTGCAAGGAAGGTTGTACGGACGAAAAAGTGTCACAATTTCGTGACATGTTGCAGGAGAGAGAGTCCGAAAGGAAAAGTGTCACGATTTCGTGACATAATGCAGAAGAGAGAGTCCATAGTATGAATTGTCATGATTTCATGACAAGTTCGAAGAGAGAGAAAGTAACATGAAAAGTGTCATGATTTTGCGACATGTTGTAGAGTTCAAAGTGAGAACCGTCGCGATTTCGCGACATGCTACAGATGAAAATGTTCCAAGTAAGAACTGTCACGATTTCGCGACATGCAACAAAGGAAAGGTTTCGAAGTAAGAAAGGTTGCGATTTCATGACATGTTGAAGAAAAAGCGTATGGATGCAGAAAGTGTCGCAATTTCGTGACAGGTTGAAGAGAAAGCTTATGGATGCAGAAAGTGTCGCAATTTCACGACAGATTGAGATGGTAGCATACGGTTGGAGAAAGTGTCACAATTTCATGATAAAAACAGGAAGTAGGTCTTCAACAGGAGAAGAGTCACGATTTCATGACAGAAGCAAAACGAAAGAGCATGGAAGAAGAAGCATCATGATTTTGTGATAAATTCAAGAAGGAAGAGCTCAAAGGCAAAAGCGTCACGATATCGCGACATGTTCTATTTTTGCAGGTGTAAGGCAAATAAAAGCACAAGGCAGCGAAAGTGTCGTGATTTCGTGACATGTCATATTTTCGATAGTGCAAGCCGAGAAGAGTGCAAAGAAGTGAAAGTGTCGTGATTTCGTGACAAAAACTGAAAGCAGGCCTGCTATAGGAGAAGTGTCACGATTTCATGACAAAAGCAGAAAGGAGGTCGACGAAGGGAGAAGTGTCACGATTTCATGACAAAAGCAGAAAGGAGGTCGACGAAGGGAGAAGTATCACGATATCGTGACAAAATCAAAGTTGATGCTGACAAAGACAAAAGTGTCACGATATCGTGACAAGATCTTAGTTGAAGTCGACAAAGGTTGAAGTGTCGTGATATCGCGACAAAAGCCAAAAGAAAGTGTACGGTTGCAAAGGTGTCGTGATATTGTGACATGGTGTAGTTTTGCGACAAAATCTACATAAGAGTTATAGAGGTAGTGAAGCCGACAAAGTTAAATTTTAGTTGACAAAAATTAGGGCTTGCAGCCGACGTAGATTAGGGTTTGTTTTTGGTATAACAATCGACTAAGATTAAAGTTTTCATCATGAAAATTTTGTTATAAAAGGAGGGTTGTTTGGAGAGTTGAAGGAGGAATGGTCGATGAATGTGTTATTAAAGTGTGACGTTCGCAGATAGTGTGCAGAGCAAGAAGTTCGATCGTTGAGAGCAGAGTGCAAAATTCGATCGTAGTGTGCAGAGTGCATTTCATCGAATCATTCCAAGTGTGAAAGATCACAAAGGAAGTAGAGTGTGTGAAGACGGTGCCGTTGTGATTGCGTAGAGGTGCAAAGGTTGAATTTTGATCAAGTGCTGCTGCTTAAGGACAAAGGTGCATTGGTTCTTTGAGAAGAACCTGAGGATAGATTTGGCAATTATTTGAGAAAAGCTTGTGTGCAGAGGATTGATCTATTCAAGTGTTGGACAGATCTATCAAACAAAGGAAGACTTGTGCTAGACCGACTAACTGTGTTTGGTACAGGTTGTTGAGCTGCTATGGACGTGATCATAGAAGGCGGAGGTCTCTTAGGCTAAGCATTGAGGACATGAGGTCTTCGGTGGAAAGGAGTTCCACATGCTGGCAAGAGGTAGAGATAGTTGATCTTCTGAGGGATTATTTCCAGAGTAGAGGGGAAGGTATCTCCTTTGAGCAGAGGCTCATAAATTTAGATTTGGGGAAGGTATCTCCTTTGAGCAGAGGCTCATAAATTCTGTTTGGGGGAAGGTATCTCCTTTGGGCCGAGGCTCATAAACATTGTAATTGGGAAGGATTCCCAAAGAATTTTGAGATAAATTTTAGAGAAAATTTTTGTGGATGTAGCCCAGCCATTCTGGGTGAACCACGTAAAAATTGGTGTCACTTTGTGGATGATATTGTGCATAGTTTTGATATTGCTATGGGTATATTTCTTTAATGTTTTGTAATATAAATAAAAAAGTAAAAAGAGGTCTTATACTGTTCACCCCCCCTCTCAGTATAAGCTTGTGTTCTTCATTTTGACCTTGTACAATTGAACCCCTATAGTTACCAAAGTTATGTAGTGAATTTGGCCCATCAAGTGCATAAAGAAAATGTCATGAAAAGAGTTGATTCATCAAGTGCATAAAGAAAATTCCATGAAGAGAAAATTGTAGAATACTACCATAATTATTGAATTGATCTACACATTATGAGTATAGATATCTAGATAATTCTAGGATTGAATCTTATTATTTCCATAATATGACTATGAATATTCTCCTCTATATACATCTCTAATTTCATAATCTATTTGTAAATCTTGTTACATGGTTAAGCATATTTACGGTAGGTGAATTAACTCCAAAATATTTCTTAAGAGTTATATTTATCCATTTTTTCTATGATAGAATAAGTTAATTTGGAACCTATTATAATATGGTTTGTGCTGTATCAAGTTGGATTATGGAACTTTAAAATAATCAAAATCCTCTACTCCCAAGGAAGACCTTGATATTCCTTTCATTAGTAGTCCAAAATAAAATTCTCACAAGAGAGAATTTCCAAAGAAGATGATATCATGGACCTTTTAGATGTGCCTTATGTATGTTAGAATTTCACAATAATAGATATGCAAAGCATTACACAAGAGATGAAGATAAGAGAGAACTGATTGATTTATTCCAAGGATCAACTCTGTATAAATAGCAGAGTTGATCATTGAGAGTTGTTGGATTACAACTCATCAGACCTAATGAAGACACCACTGAGAGTTCTCCTGACACATGGAGGAGTGGAAAATCAAGTGTTTATCCTAGTGGAACTTAAGAGAATATTATCTTATTCTAACACCCCCCCTTAAGTGATACTAGGGGAGCTTTTTACAAATGAGTCCCGACAACAAGGCCTGATTAGGTACTCATATACAATATAGATAGTTGGTGGAAAAAAACCCTGTGGGGAAAAACCAATTATTACCTCTTCATTTTGAAGTGATGGTAAAAACCTAGTGGGAAAAGCCATCAATCAAAAGGAATAAGTATGAAAGAGGCTTGTCTTTGTATGGTGAATATTGTCCTCTTATACAAAAGAAAGATGAGTCCTGGCAACAAGGCCTGATTAGATACTCATATACAATATAGATAGTTGGTGGAAAAAACCACTGTGGGAAAAAACCAACTATCACCTTTTCATTTTGAAGTGATGGTAAAAACCCAGTGAGAAAATCCATCAATCAAAAGGAAGAAGAATGAAAGAGGCTTGTCTTCGGATGGCAAATATTGTCCTCTTATACAAAAGAATGATGAGTCCCAAAAACAAGGCCTGATGAGGTACTCATGTACAATATAATGAGAGGTGGAAGACCTTTGTGTCAATGCAGCTATAATACTCTAAGTTTTTCTCACAATTGAAGGTAACGTGGATAAGGAAATGACTTGGTGAAGATGTCTGCAATTTGTGCCTCAGTTGGAGTATATTCCAAATGTATGTCCCCACTCTGAATATGCTTCCTTATGAAGTGCATGTGTATCTCAATGTGCTTGGTTTGCTGATGCTCAACTAGATTGTGTGAAATATGAATTGTGCTCTCATTGTCACACCAAAGAGTTATATGATGTTAATGGGTGAAACCAAATTCTCTCAAAATTTGATGAAGCCAAAGAGCTTCCTGACTAGCCAAAATTGTTGCCCTGTATTCTGCCTCTATAGAATATAGGGCTATTGCTTATTGTTTCTTTAATAACCAATCTATTGGTGAGGAACCAAGGCAAAAGACATATCCTGAGGTGGAACATAGATTTTCCCTTATAGAAGATCCCAAAGTGAGTAGTGCCCTGCAAGTAACGAAGGATTCTTTTTGCTGCTTGATAATGACTGAAGTGAGGTTGATGAGAGAATATGGATATGAGGCCAACAACATTTGAGATATCTGGGCAAGTATGAGTAAGGTATAGCAAACTTCCTACAAGCTATAGAGGGGATGAGCAGGAAGTACTAATATTAATGCCACATTGAATGAGGGTAGGAGAAGGGTTACATTCTATCATTTTGAATCTTTGTAGAAGATCTAGAGTGTACTTTTGTTGGCACAAAGAAATACCTTCATCTGTTCGACTTATTTGGATCCCAAGGAAGCAATGAGCTTTACCTAGTTCAACCATTTCAAATTTTTCAAAGAGGGAGTCTTTTATAGTCTGAATGTGATTTAATTTACTACCAGTGAGAAGAAGATCATCAACATATAGAACAAGAATGGTGATTTTGCCTTCATTTATCCAAATGTAAATTGTGTTATCATACTCACAATGAGAAAAACCTGTTTAAAGAAGGAACGAGGCCATCTTCTCATACCAAGATCTAGGGGCTTGTTTGAGGCCATAGAGAGACTTTTTGAGCCTACAAACAAGAGAAGAGTCTTGAGTGAAACCAGCAGGTTGTTCCATGAATATTTATTCCTTTAAGTCTCCATGTAAGAAAGCATATTTTACATCAATTTGATAGACAGGCCACTTATGAGAAGCAGCTAGAGAAAGAACCAATCTTACAGAATCCATTTTAGCAACTAGAGAAAAGGTTTCTGCATAATCTATGCCTTCAATTTGAGATAAACCTTTGGCCACTAGACGAGCCTTGTGTTTTTCTATCTTTCCATTAGGCCTACATTTTATTTTGAAGACCCATTTACAATGAACTAATTTTCTTCCTTTAGGTAAGGGAACTAAATCCCAAGTCTTATTTTTGATCAAGGAAGAAAATTAGTTTTCCATGGCATCATCCCATTCCTTAATACCTGAGGCTTCTTTGAAGGATTGAGGATCAGAGAAAATAGATTGACATACAAGACCAATTCCTATGGGGTTGGATGATCTAGTTGAAGGAATATTTTGGATGTAAGTAGTAGCTTCTTTAACAATGGTGCGGGCCCATTTTGGCATAAAGGAAGGATTTGAAGGAGTTTAAAGATATTGATATGGAGTTACAGGTTCCTCATCTTGATTATCAATGACCAAGTTAACTTCAAGAGTTGGCTCTTCATAATATTGATATTCTACTATAGGAGAAGGCTCAATGGAGGAAGAGGGCTTTTGAGGATATTTTTGAGGGAATTTTTCATCAAATTGGACATTCCTATGAAAGAAAACCTCATAAGTTGAGGGATCAAGAAGCCTATATTCTTTCAATTATTCACAATAACCAACAAATATGAACTTTTTGCTTTTCTTATCAAGATCCTTCCTTTTCTTCTTTGGGATGTGAGCCCAAGCAGTACACCCAAAAATCTTGAATTTGGAAACATCTGGTTTTAAGCCAAACCAAGCTTCTTCAGGAGTTAAATGGTCAAGAGCTTTATGAGGTGTGCGATTTTGAATATAATTTGCACAGTTAATAGCTTTTTTCCAAAAAAAAATTGGAAGATCTCTTGAATGGAGCATACAATTAGCCATCTCTTTCAATGTCCAGTTTTTCCTTTCTGCAATACCATTTTATTGAGGATTATGGGAGACAAAAGTTTATGAATGATGCCATGACTGGATAAAAATCTAGAAAACTCATTACTACAGTATTCCCCCCATTATCTGTGTGAATCTTCTTGATTTGGAAATATGCCTTATTTTCAACCAAGGCTTTAAAAACCTTAAAGTGGGATAGAAAATCACTCTTATATTTCAGGAAGTAGACCGAGGACCTTCTAGAAAAATCATCATTAAAGGTTAGAGCATACTATGCTCCTTTGAAATATGGTTCAAGAAAGGTCATTAAGTCACTATGGATTAAATCTAGAGGGGATAAGTTTTTTGGAGAACTACTTAGGTGGAATGGATCTTAATGTTGCTTTCCAAGAGCACATCCAGGACAAAATCCATCACTAGAAGAAACTTGGGGTAATCTTGTAACCATATCATGGGTGCTCAAATCCTTTAGGTAGTTGTAACTAAGATGACCAAACCTTTCATGCCATATTTAAATTTCAATATCACCATGAGCCATAAAATAGGAGGCTCCTTATGGATTTTTAAAACCTTTGAAGTGAAAAAGATGAGAGTTATGATCAATATTCCCTTTGGCTATAAGAGAATGGGGATCTTGAAAATATCTTATCTCAACTCCTGTTGGAGAGAAGAGAACAATTTTCCCATTTCCAAAAGTACAAATTTGATAGATGAATAGGATATTGGTGGCAATTTCTAGAACATAGAGAACATTGTTTATGGAACCACCATCAATGGTTATATCCCCTTTTTCTTTGACAAGAATGAAGGAAGAGTCACCCACTTCTATGCTACAAGTAGAGCTAGAGGAGATAGAAGAGAAATACTTATCTGAAGCAGTCATATGATGAGTAGATTTAGAATCTAGGACCCATTAATTAGAGGAAGAATTGGAGGTTTTTCCTTGAACATTAAGGGATTTTCCTATTTACTTTTTTTTCTATCTTTTGATCCTTCATAGCTGCCTCTAGTTGCTATAAAATTTTCCAGCATTTTTTAGCAGAGTGACCATTCTTTTTACAGTGAGTACAGGTTATGGGAGTCTTTTCCTTCTTTTTGAATTTTTTTTTAGAATATGTGGAGGTTACTAAGGCTTTTGAAGAAGAGGAAGAAGAAGAAATTTCATATCAAGCAGATTTGGTTTCTTCCCTATAATCTATCACAAAATTCTTCTAAAGAGGGCATTTTAAAGGTTGCACCAAGAGCATCTTTGGTAGATATAAAGGTGGTAGAATTTTTTTGAAAAACACCATTTAGCTTAGAAAGTATTAGATAAATGATTCTTCTTCAGTCTTAGTCTTCCTAGTGCCTTTGTATTGAGTGAGGACTTCTTTGAACTTAGTGAGGAAGTCAAAAATACTACTAAAATCTTCACGGGACAACGAAGTTAGTTCAACTTCTAGTTGCATTGATCTCATATGTTCTACTTTCCCAAACAAGGTATTTAGTTTCTCCCAAATTTCAAGAGGAGTTTTACAATCTGTAATATGAAACCACAAACTTTCATGAACATTAGAGCTAATAATACCCATATTTTCGTGTATTTTTCCTTTATGAAGAAATATTTCATATTCTTTATCAAATTCTGGTTGCTTTTCTTCTAATAAATGAGTAAGACCTTTTTGAGAGATAAGATTTAATATTTTAGGTTTCCAAGTGTGAAAGTTATGAGGGGTGAGAGGTTCAATTGAATTCATCATTTTTAACACAAGAGAAAATTTGAAGTTTTAATTTATCAATATCTCGCCCTTAGAACTTCAATTAATTGATTAATGCAATTGTTATAAAG
Organism: Wollemia nobilis; assembly: GCA_028583015.1. Lineage (NCBI taxonomy): Eukaryota > Viridiplantae > Streptophyta > Pinopsida > Araucariales > Araucariaceae > Wollemia > Wollemia nobilis. Next base: position 33,846 of record JAQPPZ010014319.1, read on the forward strand.
AAAAGATATGAAGCTTTTAAATATTATAAAACTCAATATACCCACCCTAACAAGAGGGAAACTATAAGTATAATGAGGTCTTAATATTGTTTGCTTTAGATTGCCAAATCCTTTTTATTCTTCACAATACTTGCCCTTACTTGAGGGAAACTATAAGTAGAGTGAATAATTTGGAAGGGTTTTGGTTTGAAATGCAGGGAATCAACCAGTTTAATTGGTGTTTCTCAATACTCGTTCTTACGAGAGGGAAACTATAAGTTAGAGAGATATCCAAAGAAACAAATGAATGAAAAATACCTACCAGGCCTTTATATCAAGTGCCTTCAAAAACGCACCCTTACGTGAGGGAAACTATAAATTTTTAGTGGTAATGATACATGGAACATAGGCAAAAGATATTTTGAGGAAAAAATTTTAAGGTAGATTTTTTTTTAGAAAAAGTAAGAAGGAAATTTTTCTAAATAATGTAAACCAAATAAAATTTTTACATATAGGATTTAAAAACACCTTTTTAGAATATTAAAAAAGGAGAAAATTATACTTCCCTTTTTAAATATTTTTAAAATAAAAATTAAAAAATGCTTTTATGAAATGTGAATAACTTATCTATGAAATAAACAAGGTTATTTTGAACAATTATAACTTTATTTTGAATAGCATAGATGAAGATAGACAAAAAAAGAGAAAATGCAATTTATTTTAAAGATGGGCCTTTATAAAATTTTGAATTTAATATTAAATGTTTTGAATATCTATCTAAGAAATATTAAAGTGATATTTAAAGAAATATAACTTTATAGCATAGATTAAGATAGACAAAAAAGGAAAGCAAACTTTTAAAGATAGGCCCCTAAAAAAATAAATGCAATTATAAAGATTCGATGAATTTTGAGTTACTCCTCTATGAAATATTAAAGTTATATTTAAACAATTATAACCTTATAAATTTACTTGAAATAAATTAAAAGCATATATGAAGATAGACAAAATAATGCAAACCCCCCCTTAAAGTGATGTAACAGAAATGTGCAAAAATTGCACGCACCCCCCCCCAAAAAAAAAAAACTTTTATTAGAAAAGGTTACAATTTTATCTCACGAAAGTGAGAACCTTTTGAGAACGGATTAAAGTCTCGGTGACAAAGGAGCTTGTTCATAATGAAGGAAAGAAAATATAACCTAAAGAAAATAATTTTCATGGGATATTAAAGAAATTATACAATATGCGGTTAAAAAAATGACTGTCATAAACATAGAGACACCCCTTTAGAAAGCCTGCAAAACAATTATTATAATTTTGAAATATCATAAATGCAATATGATGAAGGTGCTATGCTTTCGACGATTAGAAGGAGAGATGCTTTTTGACTATCAGATGCAATTTGGAGCTATGATGCTCTCAAACACTTTTTGTGTTCTTGTTGAAACTTTTCGAGTTCTGGGAGTAGAGAAAACGCTATTACCCGAGCTAAGGAAATCGAGGGAACCTGCAGAAGAGTTAGTAATCCCTGTAGAAGAAAGGAAGAACCTACAAACATGTTAAAAAGAGAAGGGTGATCCTACAAAAAGGATTAACCTGCAAACATGATTATTAAGAGAATGTTGATCCTGCAAACACGTTATAAAAATATCTATAATAGAAGCAAGATTTGTATTGAAAAATAAACTTGAATAACAAGAGATCGCTTTAAAAAAAATCAGGTAAATGAGATTATAAGGACCGACATAAGAGAGCACCGAAGAAAAAAATAATCTTGGAGAGATTCGATTTAAAGATAGGGAGAGTAAAGCTTGGCAATCGTGAGAGGTCCATCCCGAGCGCCAAGGTCCAACTAGATGAAGAGGATCATCTACGAGTTGCCAAAATTTTGTAAGCGCCAGAATGACATGAGCATCAAGGGCTAGCTAGATAGAAAGGATCATCTATGAATATGTGAGCACCAAGGGCCAGCTAGACATATATGCCATAATGGCAATTATAAAAGGAATGAAAAATGATCCACGTTATGTGAGCGCCAAGCTAAGAGGATACTCAAATCCCTTTGAAGATCGAAAGACTCACACTATTAAAAAAACACAACTTTCTTTAAGCTCTAACGGGTGTTGAGTATTTACGCAACCCGAAGAAGATGAAAAATCCCATACATAATAAAAGAACCAATCACTTTTATGATAAATAAAAGAAGATTTTTCAATTTAAAAAAGATTTGAAAGATGAATTCGAAGAGAGGGAAAAACTAAAATAAAATATAAAAAACCTTCCTTTTAAAATGGGCTAAAATAGCGCCATAGCATAGGGTAAACCTGTTTTGAAGCAAAGGAAGAATTTTTTAATATTTTGAATACCCTCAAGGACAAATCAACATAGATATTTTTTTTAAAATATTGCATCAAAATTTTTTCAACAATAAAGATTATGCTGAAAAAAAAAATTAAACTATAGATAAAAGAAAATAGGTACTGAAATGAACTCTCTAAAAAATGAATTTTTTTATGGCGGGAGTAGGAGCAGGAGTGGATGTAGGCACAATCACAAGAGCAGGGTCAGGAGCGGATGCAACCTCTGAGTCTGGGCCTGCATGTTCTACTACAGGAACTGGGCAAAATGTGGGGCCCAAGCAGGCAGGTGAGAAGGGTGGGGACGGGATTCTCGGTGCTAGGCCCCTTAGCAGCATTGATGTGAGTGCAAGGCTTGGTAAAAAAACCCCTAAAAAATGTTAGGGCTCTGGCCCAGGGGGGTCTAAACCCTCTTTCTAGTAGATCTTGTTTGGGGCTAGCACCCAGTCCCGGGCTCTGGGCTCGAGGCTTTCTCAAAAAGGGATGCACATCTCCATCCAGGATGATTTCTACTCGTATTTGTGATAGGGTCCTCATTCTCTTTGTTGGGTAAATTCATAGGAGGGCACCCAAACATGGAAAACATCTGACGCTGGGTGTCCTCCAAGTGGAAAATTTTAGGGCACATGTAGCTCGTGGTCCTAACCAAGAGTTTCTTTCTCATCAAGCTCAACAATAGTGATGACTCCAGTAGGATCCTCTCTGGCAAGCCCTGGTTCCTAGGGTACAAAATCCTCTTCCTCAAGTGCTATGGAGCTAACTTTAACCCCAACACCCAAAGCATTAATATCACCCCAATTTGGGTTCACCTCCATGAACTCCTCTTTCATTTGTGGCAGGAGGACATCCTGAGGCTCATTGCGCAAACAGTTGGTGAACTGGTTGCCTTCGATCCTGCTACCAAGGTAGGGTATCGCATGGTCCATGCCAGGTTCTATGTCAATGCCAACCTCAAATCCAAACTCCCTTATGTAGTTACTATTTCTTCAAGATCCTTCTTCTGGAGCCAAACCCTAATCTATGAGAATAAACCTGCCTTCTGCCCCCTATGAAGCACACAAAGGCACCTTTCCCACCAATGTCCCTCTTCCAAGAAGGCTAGTGCATTGCACACCAAGAACCCCCATTGACCTGGCAGGGCCCCCTCCCATGGGCCCCCACGCAACAATCGCAGCACCTCAGAATAGCATGAAAAAGAGACAAAATCTACTGCTACTGAGGAATCCCTGGTGGATTCCAAACGCCCGAGCGCTCAGGCCTAGGTATGTCTTAACCCTGATCCCCCTCTTATCAACTTTTTAGAACCTCTGATGTGTGTAGAGGAAATTTCCTAGGAGGTCACCACGGCCCTTGTTTCCTAGACAGGCCCGCAGGTCGACCCCACCCTAGCCCGATCTGAGGAAGCCCCTTCCCTGACTTGCGAGTTGTCAGGGCTCCCCAACCCCCACCCTTCCCCCTCACCCCTAGTGGGTGGGGTGCCCCTTACCCCCCCGGTTCCCCCCGCTCGATCCCTTTCCCCTCTTCCTTCTTTCCCCTCTTCCCACCCTTCCATAGATTGTAGTTTTGAGAGGTCTACAGAGGCCGATCCTAGAAGTTCCCAGTCCGAGCCTAAATATTTTAGCCCCAAAAAGATCCGTAGTTGGAATTTTTCCACCTAATTTGGAAGAAAAAATAAGAGAGGTCATCCCACCCTTGGCGACCAGCGTAACAAGCTCACTAAGGACGATATTGCTAGCGGCTCCCAGGAGACCCTCCTTGACAATTCTATGAGTTTTTTGAAAGCTAATTCCTAGAGATCCAAACCCCCAACCCAAGCTGGGAAGGGAGGAAAGATAATCCCCAAGGGTGTCAAATGAAGCTCATCACCTGGAATGTGAGGGGACTCAATGGCACCCCCAAGAAAATTATCCTTGCCCAACTTAACAAGGACCACATGCCGACTATTCTCCTCCTTCAGGAGACCAAACTTGATAATGTGTCCTCCTCGAGGGTCGCCAAAGCTATCTGGAGGAACAGTGATTTTTTGTCCACCTCGACCTCGGGCACAGTTGGAGGGCTACTATATCTTTGGGACCCATGCTTCTTCGAAGGGAGACTAATTTCATCATCCCCCAGAATCACCAACATCCTGATCGACTGTTTAAATTTAGGGAAGTCCTAGATTTTTTCCAATGTTTATGCCCCCAACATCCTGAATGAAAGAGTGGCATTATGGAATGAAATCAGCATTATGAGGGAGGCATTTGTTCCCCTCCCCTATATTCTTGCGGGTGACTTCAATAGTCCCTTATTTCCCTCTAACCAGAGTGGGGGTCTTATGATGACTACTAAAAGTATGGAGGACTTCCAGGTCTTTGTTGATTTCAACAAGCTCATAGACGTCCACTTGAAAGGATCCAAGTACACCTGGACTAACAGAAGAATAGGAGCCCAACTCATTCAGGTCATACTGGATAGAGTTTTCCTATCCAAGGAAGCCATCCCCTTGTTCGCTGACGCAACCCTGTTGGCCCTCCCTAAACTTGGATCTGATCACAGCCCCATCCTCCTCAAAGCTGGTAAGCATCCCTCCCATAAGTGCCTCTTTCGCTTTGAGTCCATGTGGCTCCACCACTCAGATTTTAGGGCCCAGGTGGCCTGCTGGTGGGACTGCCCAGTCCTAAGGTGCCTTGCCAAGCAAATTTATCAAAAATTGAGACTCCTCAAAGACAAGCTCAATATTTGGAATAAGGAGGTATTTGGAAATATCTTCAAGAGAAAAGAAACCCTCAAGAAACAACTAGAATATTTTGATCTCAAATTTTAGGAAGGGTGTCAGGACTCGGGAGCGCGCGAGGAGGAGCGCTCAGTCTTAGTCGAGTACCACAATTTCTTAGCCAGGGAGGAAACCTTCTGGAGGTAAAAGTCGAGGGCCTTATGGCTAGCCTATGGTGATGCCAATACTAATTTTTTCACACCTAAACCCTCAAAAATAGGAGCTCAAACAGAATCCTTGAGCTTATCTATAGTGATGGAAGGGTAACCAAAGAGGAGGAGGATATCAGGGCTGAAGCCATGGGTTTCTTTCAAGAGCTCCTTGGTGGTGAGCCCTAGCCATCACCCTTAGTAGCAGAGACCCTGTTGGAGCATATTCCCCCTTTGTCCTAGACCATTCAAATGAGATGCTTCTTTGACCCCTCTCGAATGAAGAAATCAACGCAACCATCTTTTCCATGAAATTTGATTCTACCCCGGGCCCGGAGGGGTTTCCTCCTTAGTTTTTCCAATCCTTCTAGGACCTCATTGGCCAGGAAGTGTGTGCAGCCATTCGATACCTCTAGTTCACCAGCTCCATCCCTAGAGGCATCAATTCCACCTTCATTGCCCTGATTCCCATGTCCCAGGTGGCCAAATCCCTAATCGAATTTTGCCCCATTAGCCTGTGCAAAGTCCTCTACAAAATCCTAACCAAGTCCCTAGCATCCAAACTCAGAGACATCCTCCCCCTGATCATCGCCCCCGACCAGGGCAGCTCTATCAAAGGAAGGCTTATCACAGATGGGGTCATCATCATCCATGAGGTCCTTCACTCAGCCCTCCTTTCCAATAAGTCATCCTTCTTGCTCAAACTTGACATGAATAAAGCCTTCGATAGAGTCAAATGGTAGTTCCTCTCCAGTGTCCTCCTCAAATTTGGGTTCCACCCCTCCTGGGTCAACCTCGTTAATAACCATGTGTCTTCCCCTTGGCTCTCTATCTTGATCAATGGCTCCCTGACTAGATTCTTCCCTAGTTCTAGAGGCCTTCATCAAGGTGACCCCCTATCCCCGATTCTTTTCATCATCCTGGTTGAGGCCCTGGGCCGCACCTTCTCGAACACTGCTTCTTACAACCTCATCTCTGACATTAGGCCTGCACATGAGCTACCCCTAGTGTCCCACCAGTAATTCATGGATGACACCATTCTTTCCACCTTCGCGTCGGTCCCTCAAGCCCAAGTCATCAAGCAAATCTTGATCCTGTATGAAGAGACGACTGGACAAAATATCAACCTTCATAAAAGCAAAATCTATTTCATTCACACCCCCCTTCTAGGCAAGCCCGGATTAGGCAGATCCTGGGCTGCACCCCTGACATCCTTCCCTCCACCTACCTCGGGCTACTCTTGTTCACAAGGTTTTCTTCCAAGGCCCTATGGAGTGGGCTGATCGAGCAGATCCAACGAAAGTTGGCCTTTTGGAAGGGTCACCTCCTCTCCCAGGAGGGTAGGACCACCCTTACGTTTGTTGTCCTCCAAAGCATTTCGGTGTACTTCATTTTTGTCTTCAAAATCTCAGCCTCAATTGCTGCCCACATTGAGCAAATCCAAAAATAATTTTTGTGGTCTAGCAGTGAAGACAATAAGAGGATCCCCCTGGTCTCCTGGGCCCTTGTCTGTAGGACCAAAGAGGAGGGAGGGATTGGGATCGAGCGGGTTCCCCTCATGAACAAAGCCCTTCTAGCCAAGCAAGCATGGAAGGTGTTCACGAATACCCTGGATGAATGGGTGAGTATTGTGTGTAGGAAATATCTCCATCAACACCCTTTACTTAGCTACTTCCAGCCCAAATATGGATTGGCCTTCTAGAAATCCATGACCCTCACAAAGGACATTATTAGGAAATGGACCCGATGGATCCTTGGTGATGGGGCCAAGATCGACTTCTGGGAGGACAAGTGGATCCAAGATGATGCCTTGAGTGCTGACAGTGACCTTAGAGTCCTTAAACTGGGTCTGACATCCTCCAAAGAGCCTAATGTGTTAGACTACTTGGTTAAAAATCAAGGGAAAAGCACCTGGGGGCCCATCTCGAAACCCCGTCACCCGCTTCAAGCTGCTAGGCTCCAACGCCTCCTCGATACTACCATCATCCCTTCCTATGGGTGGGAGGACAAATATGTCTGGCATGGCACTAGTAGTGGCTACTTCTTGATAAAATCCATTTATGCCCTCCAAAGGGACCCAGTGGAGGCTCCTTTCATGGTCAAGCAGGTGTGGGCCAACAAGCTGATCCCCAAGATCAGCTACTTCGTGTGGGTAACCATCTAGAATAATATCCTTACTATTAAGAATCTGTCTAGGAGGGTATTTCAAATCCCAAATAAATGCTTCCTTTGTTTTGTTGCATGGGAATCAACCAACCATCTCTTCCTCACTTGCCCCTTTATCGTAGAGGCCGTGGGCCACCTCCTCACTCTATTTTCCATTCAGTGGGTTCCCCCCAGCTCCATAATTGATCTCTTTTCCCAATGGCCCAATTCCTTCGTCCATCCCACCCTCCGCTCCCTCTGGGCATTCTGCCTTCCCCACCTACTTTGGAAAATTTGGCTTGAGCATAACGGGCGAGCCTTCTCTTCCTCGACCCGCAACCCCAGTCGATGGCGACCAAGGTGGTGGCCTTTGCCCTTGAGAACTCTTGCTTCCTTACCCTGAGCGGGTCTCCTAGGAAGGTGAGCAATGCTTTTATCCTGACCAACCTTGGAGTTTAGGCCCCCCTGGCCCCCCCGACCCCCTCCCCTAGAGCTGCGACCAGGTGGGTCGCCCCTCCTCTCGAGTGGATCAAACTCAATTTTGACGACGCCTCCAAGGGCAACCTCGGCCCCTCAAAAATTGGTGAGGCCATCCGAGACCACTCCAGGACCTTGATCTTGGCTTACACTGAGGCCCTTGGCACGCAAACCAACAACTTCACAGAAGTAGCAGCGTTACTCCACGGGGTCCTCGCCCTCCAGAATTCCCCTAGTAAAGTGATCATCGAGCATAACTCCCTTAACATCATTAATGCCACCCTCAGTAATGGGGACAACTCGTGGTGCATCTACAATATCATCCAAGGGGTTTGGTCCATCCTTCTAGGGCTCCCCCAACATTTCATTCGTCACGTCTATAGAGAAGGAAACTGGTTGGCTGATTTTTTGGCCAATATCACTTCTTTGAAAGGGCTCAACATCTAGACCAAGGATTTTTTCGTTGGGCTGGTGCAAGTAGCGTCCTAAGACCTCAATGTTGATGCTATTCTAGACACCTAGACTCCTCTAGTGCTATGCTTGGATGACCTGGCTCCATGTTAGGCATAATTGCATGTGGGATGACCTTTCAGTGTTTATGTCTGTGATGGCAGTCCCCAATGACATCTGTGATTATGATCATTTTAGGGCGATCAATAGGTTATGTGTAGTGCCATGTGTCTCCCTCCTTAGCATCCACGTCAAAGGTAGCCCACAAACCTCTTCTTTTTTTAGCATTCTTTCTAGGCTCGTAGTTAGCACAGCATGTGGACCCGTGCCACCTCAAGTCGAGTGTCGTGCTGCTAACTTTGTGCTCGGGTATTGCCCTAACTTGGCAGCCTGTGCATGGCATCCACCTGTGCAATACCAGCCCTCTGTGCCATCTTAGTTTTCATGCCATGTGGAGTCCATCCCTAGGCCCCTTTCCCCTCATCGCCAAACTTGCCATCCATCCCACTGCCCCTATCATTATCCGCTCGTGTCTTTCCTTGACCTAGTCATAGATTCTCGAGGCATGCATTCCCTTGCTACCTCTTCGGCTTCCTTCCCGCGCCTTTATATCCCCCTGAGGGTTGTCGCCTTCACCTTCATTTGCCCCATCCATCCTGTATTTTCTTGGTGAGCTCCTCCCATTGGCCCCACTTCCTTCTGGCACTTTCTACCCTGGGCAAGCTACGAATCCACCATGTCAACTCCCAAGGCCATTTATGTTGAGCCCAAGACCCTTTCTCTGACCAAGTCTGCTAGGGTCTTTACTGATGCCAAGGAGTATACCCCCTTTCTGAGAAAATTCATTGGACCTGATGAGGATATCACCTAGGACTTCCTGGACACCTGGGATGAGGGTGAGGTCCAGGTGAAAGGGCTACATTTCAAAGTCACCAGGGAGTTCTTGTTCGAAGTTACTGGTCTGCATTACAAGAAAAATGGGAATTTCATCTATCAAGACAAGCACAATTGGGAGGAGGAGCTCTCCCGCTTCCTAGAATAGAATTGGGATAGGATGGCTCTATTCAGAATTGACCTCCCCAAACCATTCGACAAAGCCTTTTTTCCCATGATGCAATTTATTACTTGCGATGACCCAAACCAAAAGTTGTTCAGTTTCCATATGAGCTTCGTTAACCACCTTCGTGGTACCACCTTGCTAAGAACTCCCCATTTTGTGCTTTACTCCCTGGGCCTTGCCATTGATAGAGCCCAGAAAAACCACTCTTGCCCTTCCCACTAAGGATTTATGGTCGTCCTCTACCACTACGCTTTGGCCCATCAGCCCCCACTTCAGAGTATTCCCCCCCTGACCTTTGTCCTTCCCATTGAGGTTATTGCCTCCCATGTCGCCTCCCCTACTGCTTCTAAGTCAAGAGAGGACATTCCTAGTGACCCTAAATATTCCCCTCCCCTTAGAGAGCGCAAACCTACCCATAAATGCAAGGTGTCATCTCAAGTCCTTGGTGGTGTTTTGACCCTTGGTGCTAGCTCTGCAAGAGGGGCGACCCCTAGCGGGAGCAGGTCCTGGGCCAGACTCAAGAAGCCTAAAGTTGATGCCCCTAAAACCATCGAGATCAGTTCAAATTTTGAGAACAAGTTCCAGATCTTTTCGACTAGGATCCTCCTCAACATGGCAATCAAATCGCTCACCTCGATCGCCAATGTGACTACAACAATTGTTAATGCCTTCAAGGAGCTCCGATGTAGGTTGGGGGATGGTCTCGATGGTGACAAGAATTAGTTTCCTGGTGTGGGGCCCCCACCCGAAGTTACCCTAAGAGTCCTCCTCATGTAGCATGGCGGGTGGGGATGGTGCGTGGTCTGTCCGAGCCCCGGGTCCTTGACCTGCTATGGGCAGAGTTTTGTTTCTAGCATCTGGCTTCTGTTCATTTCAGCAAGTGTTTTCTGCAGGTTTGGTCCCAAGGACCTTGGTACCCTTGTTTTTACCTTGTTTCTCAGAAGGATGGGTTAATTTTTTTTGGGTTGATAACCTGGGGTTGGGTTGCAAGGCCCAGGGTTTTGTTCTAGGAGCACACCCTGGTCTTTTTTTGGTTTTTTGTTGGTTCAAATCTAAGTTGTGGCTTCTATTGTAAATAAGGTTTTGGGACCCTTCAAAAACCTGTTGTATATAAAATCTGCTACTTATAAAAAAAATGACTACTGAAATAATTTCAAGAATATAGCCAAAAAAAAATATCCAAAGTAAATGAACCAGATCCTAGAACCTTCAAAAGATAATGCTAGCAAAATCTATCCCGCTCTGGTACCATGTTAGAATTTCACAATAATAGATATGCAAAGTATTACACAAGAGATGAAGAGAAGAGAGAACTGATTGATTTATTCCAAGTATCAACTCTGTATAAATAGCAAAGTTGATCATTGAGAGTCGTTGGATTACAACAACTCATCAGACCTGATGAAGACACCATGAGAGTTCTCCTAACACATGGAGGAGTGGAAACTCAAGTGTTTATCCTAGTGGAACTTAAGAGAATATTCTCTTATTATAACAATGTAAAGAAGAGGTAGAAACTTAATATTATCTAGCTTGAATACCCTTCAATATTTTCTTTGGTTCATTTGATAGAACTTCCCCTTCTCCATTGATCTCCTTGTATTCCCTAGGTTTAGGGTTTAAATTTTATTGGATCTTTGGACATGTGTCTGATTCAAGTCCTCACTATACCTTTTTCTCCTTATGCCAAATGTCAAAGGTTCTTCCTTAGAGAAAAAATTAAGGCCTTCATATATTTCATAGGCTCTTCACTGTAGTCCACTACATCCTCTTTATACATCATCAACTTAGGTGTCTTTTCATTATAAATAATTAATGGGTCAAGTATGCATTATTTATCTCCTTCTTAGCCTTGTTGACCAAAACCTAGAAATGAGAGCCTCATTTTCTCAAGTGCGACAAATTATTATTTTTTCAAGTTCCAATGGTCGCCCTTTGTAGTGCTTCTACGACGATGATGCCCCATTTTTTTATAAATTTCTAATTATATATTTTATTATTTCTTCTTAGATTTGCAAATCTTCAATCCAACTCCACTATGACTTACTATCTCTTCTTATATTTACAAAGCTTCGAGCTATATTTTCCATGACCTATTTTTTTATTTTTAGATCTACAACCATTTATTTCAACACTGCCATAACCTGTTATTTCTCCTTAGATGTGTAAATATTCAAGCTAATTCATTTCAACTCTACCATGACCTGTTATTACTCCTTAGAACTATAAACCTTCAAGTTAGATTTATCATGGCCTACTTTTACTTCTTCGATTTTTCAAACTAGTCCTTGATTATGGTAAACTTTAGTTGACTAAAAAGATAAATAAGTTTAAGTGCCAAGCTATCAATGAACATGCATTTTAGTAATTTGACGTTGACCAAATGAGTCATTTCCCTAATCAATAATTATCCTAAGTAAGATCAACTCTAAACTTAGGGGACTGATTATTTTGATACCCAAGTTTTAGAATTTTGTAATGTCTAAATAAACCTTTCCATAAGGATGTTCAACTTCAAATCACCAATTTATCTTTTCATAAGTTGAACTTCACCTACATAAACTCTAATAGTTTAGGTGTTATTGGTGCCTAAATTTGGAACCTTTATAGAGACCAAAAGAAGTCTCATAAGCAAATAGTATCTTCATGTAGATAGAACTTATCCTTAAGTAATTTTGACCTTGTCCATTTGACCCCCTATAGTGTAGATAAACCTTATCCTAAAGGAATTTTGTGTTGGCAATTTTGGGTACTTTGGGTACATTGCCTTTGCTCAAGTGTATAAGTTGTCATTGATGTCAAGAAGCTTTTGAAGGAATTTGATTTGATGTAAAATAATTTGTTTTGATGAAGGTTACGGCATGACAGGTTCGAAAGAAAGTAAGTTGGAAAAGTGTCGCGATATCGCGACATGTCGCATTTTCGCGACTTAAGCAGGAGAGAGAAAGCATTTTAGAAAAGTGTCGCGATATCGCGACATGTCGCAGTTTCGTGACTCAAAGAGGAGAGAGAATGTTCGGAGTCAGAAATGTCACGATTTCGCGACATATTGCAAGGAAGGTTGTACGGACGAAAAAGTGTCACGATTTCGCGACATGTTGCAGGAGAGAGAGTCCGAAAGGAAAAGTGTCACGATTTCGTGACATAATGCAGAAGAGAGAGTCCGTAGTGTGAATTGTCATGATTTCACGACAAGTTCGAAGAGAGAGAAAGTAACACGAAAAGTGTCACGATTTCGCGACATGCTGCAGAGTTCAAAGTGAGAACCGTCACGATTTCGCGACATGCTGCAGATGAAAATGTTCCAAGTAAGAACTGTCACGATTTCGCGACATGCAGCAAAGGAAAGGTTTCGAAGTAAGAAATGTCACGATTTCGTGACATGTTGAAGAAAAAGCGTATGGATGCAGAAAGTGTCGCGATTTCATGACAAGTTGAAGAGAAAGCTTACGGATGCAGAAAGTGTCACGATTTCATGATAGATTGAGATGGCAGCATACGGTTGGAGAAAGTGTCACGATTTCATGACAGAAATAGGAAGCAGGTCTTCAACAGGAGAAGAGTCACGATTTCATGACAGAAGCAAAATGAAAGAGCATGGAAGAAGAAGCGTCGTGATTTCGTGACAAATTCAAGAAGGAAGAGCTCAAAGGCGAAAGCGTCACGATTTCGTGACATGTTCCATTTTCACGGGCGTAAGGCAGAGAAAAGCACAAGGCAGCGAAAGTGTCACGATTTCGTGACATGTCATGTTTTCGCTAGTGCAAGCAGAGAAGAGTGCAAGGAAGCGAAAGTGTCACGATTTCATGACAGAAACTGAAAGCAGGCCTTCTATAGGAGAAGTGTCACGATTTCACGACAAAAGCAGAAAGGAGGTCGACGAAGGGAGAAGTGTCACGATTTCATGACAAAAGCAGAAAGGAGGTCGACGAAGGGAGAAGTGTCGCGATATCGCGACAAAAGCAAAGTTGATGCTGACAAAGACAAAAGTGTCGCGATATCGCGACAAGAGCTTAGTTGAAGTCGACAAAGGCTGAAGTGTCACGATATCGTGACAAAAGCCAAAAGAAAGTGTACGGTTGCAAAGGTGTCACGATATCGCGACATGTTGTAGTTTCACGGCAGAAGCTATAGAAGAGTTACAGAGGCAGTGAAGCCGACAAAGTTAAATTTTAGCCGACAAAAATTAGGGCTTGCAACCGACGTAGATTAGGGTTTGTTTTTGGTATAACAGTCGACTAAGATTAAAGTTTTCATCATGAAAATTTTGTTATAAAAGGAGGGTTGTTTGGAGAGTTGAAGTGGTGATGAGTGTGTTGTTAAAGTGCGACGTTCGTAGATAGTGCGTAGAGCAAGAAGTTCGATCGCTGAGAGCAGAGTGCAAATTCGATCGTAGTGTGCAGAGTGCATTTCGTCGAATCATTCTAAGTGTGAAAGATCGCAAAGGAAGCAGAGTGTGCGAAGACGATGCCACTGTGATTGCGTAGAGGTGCAAAGGTTGAAGTTCGATCAAGTGTGGCTGCTTAAGGATAGAGGTGCATTGGTTCTTTGAGAAGAACCCGAGGATAGATTTGGCAAGTCTTTGAGAAGGCTTGTGTGCAGAGGATTGATCGGTTCAAGTGTTGGAAGTTCTTTCAGAAGAGGAAGACTTGTGCTAGACCGATTGATGTTTGGTACAGGTTGCTGAGCTATTGTGGACGTGATCATAGAAGGCAGAGGTCTCTTAGGCTAAGCATTGAGGATAGGAGGTCTTCGGTGGAAAGGAGTTCCACATGTTGGCAAGAGGTAGAGACAGTTGATCTTCTGAGGGATCATTTCCAGAGCAGAGGGGAAGGTATCTCCTTTGAGCAGAGGCTCATAAATTCAGATTGGGGGAAGGTATCTCCTTTGAGTAGAGGCTCATAAATTCTGTTTGGGGGAAGGTATCTCCTTTGGGCCGAGGCTCATAAACATTGTAATTGGGAAGGATTCCCAAAGAACTTTGAGATAACTTTTAGAGAAAAGTTTTGTGGACGTAGCCCAACCATTCTGGGTGAACCACGTAAAAATTGGTGTCACTTTGTGGATGATATTGTGCATTGTTTTGATATTGTTGTGGGTATATTGCTTTACTATTTTGTAATATAAAGGAAAAAGTAAAAAGAGGTCTTATACTGTTCACCCCCCTCTCAAGTATAAGCTTGTGTTCTTCAATTGGTATCGGAGCGGGTGCCTTCGAAAAGTTTAACAGCCTTGAAGGAAAAGCTAGTAAAGAACACAATGGATTATTCAAGTGGCAATGCAACACCTATTCTTGATGGGTCAGATTTTGGTCTTTGGAGTGCAAGGATGAAGGTTCATCTAATGGCACTTGGTAATGAGGTATGGGAAGTAATTGAAGATGAGTACACTATTCCTGTACATGGTCCAAATACTAAAGAAGAAAGGCTCCTACATCACATCACAGCAATTCAAAAGCAATGAATGCAATTCTAAAAGGCTTACGGGAAAGCAGATCTCACCAAAGTGATTCACCGCAAGACAACTAGTGAAATGTGGAAACAGATTGCAGGTGGTTCATACAGGTGATACAAATGTCAGAAAGGCCAAGTTGAGACACTTCAAAGGTATGTTTGAACAACTCAAGATGAATGATGATGAAAATATTAGTGACTACATGCTTCGTATGGATGAGGTTGTTAACTCCATGAAAGACTTAGGTCTTGAGCTTGCTGAAAATGATGTTTGTGATAAGATTTTAAGATCTCTTCCTAATAGATTTAGTGAAAATATTTCTGCTATTGAGGAAGCTAAAGATTTGGATAAGTTGAAAAAGGATGAGCTCCATAGTATACTTGCAGACATTTGAGTTGAGAACTCAAGTGAAGGTTGATGTCAAGAAAGAGGCAGCTTTCAAGGCTACCAAGAAATCCAAGGGTAAACAGACTTCAAGAGAGTGATGAGTCTTCTAGTGATGAAGAGGCATATTACAGCAAGAAAGGCAAATTCTCTAGAAAGCACAAAAGCATGAAAAATATAAGATGTTTCAATTGTGGAAAGTTTGGTCATTATGCTACTGACTGTATTATTCTCAAGAATGAAAGTGATGAAGATAAACAGGATTCTAAGAGCAAGGATTCTGAAAAGCACAAGCATCACAGGAAGAACAAATATGAGCACAACAATCAAGGAAAGAGGTATTCTCACAAGCACAAGAAGAGTTTCTACCTAGACAAAGCAAGTAAGTGTTCTAGTAGTGATAGTGAAAGTTCTTCAAGTGATAATGAAAATGAGATGTTGTTCATATCAAAAAAAGAGGAAGAACCGAAACATAGATTCATTATCATGAAATGTCTTAGATGTGGAAATTTTGGTCACCTTGAGGATGATTGCACAAATAATGATTTGGTTTCCAGTATGTATGAGGATGCTTCAGAAAACTATAAGGAAGATGCATGTATGGTTTTTGAAAAAGGTAGCACCTCTAGTGATAAGAAATCTGAAAAAGGCTTTGATGATTCAGAAAGCAAACAAATAAAGGATCTTGAAAGTGAACTTATTAATGCTCTTAGTGCTTTGAAAAAGGAAAGAAAGAAGAATGCTAGACTCAAGGATAAGTTAGATGAATGTTGTATGGAGAGAGATGATCTTATAGAAAATCTTGATTTCTCTATAGCTAAGACACAAGAACTCAAGGATGAGTTAGAGTCTAAGGTTCTTGAGTATAGTGAGTTAGAACAGAAAATGGCTTCTTTGAAAGAGGAAACTAAAGAGTACAAGGATAAGCTTTACAGGTTTCAAGATAGCTCCAAAAAGGTTAAGTCACTCATCAAAGGTCAAAGAAAGACAACAGATAAAATAGGCCTTGGTTTTGTTAAGCCTCACAAGGAACAAGTTGGAGAGTCTAGTAAGAGACTCCAAAAGGAAGAGAGTTCTGATGAGGAAAGTATTTCAGATCATGAGTCCTTGAATGATAGATGCGCAGAAATAGAAAACAGAATTCAGAATGAGAAGAAGAGGTTTTCAGGACCCAAGAGGTCAAATAAAGGAAAATTTCAAGGCAGATGTTTTGCGTGTCACAGGTTTGGTCACATGGCTGCACATTGCATGGCTCAAGTGAAGAAGGTAAATGACAATTTCAGAAGTGCTAGTTTCTTTCAAGGGTATTGCTACTCTTGTCAACAGTTTGGGCACAAGGCAGTCTATTGCAAGGTTAATTACAGGAACAGGTTTGGTCAGAACAGGTTCGGTCAGAACAGGTTCGGCCAGAACAGGTGGATTCAAAGATCAGGTTTACCTCAGAGAAACAACATCGTCAAGTGTTTCAAGTGCAACAATGAAGGTCACACAATCAGACAGTGTAGAGCTGAAATTCCAGAATACAGGAACAGGAACAGTGGCATGATCAGGTCCAAGGATCAAGGCATGAACAAGAACAAGGATGAGAACAAGAACAAGAACAATGACAAGAATAGGAATACGGGCAAAGAGTTCAAGAGAAGGCCCGACAAGGAAATTATAGACGCTGATGATGATCAGTGCCTAATGGGAGTTTTACTCCCACCCCAGAATTAATCACCTCATCAGGAGGTGGGGGAGGGACTAAGCTAAGAGGCTCATTCTTAGTCCCGAGCCCCAAAGGTGACCCTTTGCCATTGATGACAAAGGGGGAGAGATATGAGTAAGGGGGAGAGCTTCAAGTGAAGAGGAAAGCTTCAAGTCAGGGGGAGCAAAACTTCAAAGGTAGATTCTCGGTTGTGGGCACAGTTTCTCAGTTGTTAGCACAGTTGGTTTTAGTTTTGGCTCTTGAGACGTGTTTTCAGTAAAGGTTTGCCATCAATGACAAAGGGGGAGATTGTTGGCAATTTTGGGTACTTTGGGTACATTGCCTTTGCTCAAGTGTATAAGTTGTCATTGATGTCAAGAAGCTTTTGAAGGAATTTGATTTGATGTAAAATAATTTGTTTTGATGAAGGTTACGGCATGACAGGTTCGAAAGAAAGTAAGTTAGAAAAGTGTCGCGATATCGCGACATGTCGCATTTTCACGACTTAAGCAGGAGAGAGAAAGCATTTTAGAAAAGTGTCGCGATATCGCGACATGTCGCAGTTTCGCGACTCAAAGAGGAGAGAGAATGTTCGGAGTCAGAAATGTCACGATTTCATGACATATTGCAAGGAAGGTTGTACGGACGAAAAAGTGTCACGATTTCGTGACATGTTGCAGGAGAGAGAGTCCGAAAGGAAAAGTGTCATGATTTCATGACATAATGCAGAAGAGAGAGTCCGTAGTGTGAATTGTCGTGATTTCATGACAAGTTCGAAGAGAGAGAAAGTAACACGAAAAGTGTCATGATTTCGCGACATGTTGCAGAGTTCGAAGTGAGAACCGTCATGATTTCGTGACATGCTACAGATGAAAATGTTCCAAGTAAGAACTGTCACGATTTCGTGACATGCAGCAAAGGAAAGGTTTCGAAGTAAGAAATGTCGCGATTTCGTGACATGTTGAAGAAAAAGCGTATGGATGCAGAAAGTGTCGCGATTTCATGACAGGTTGAAGAGAAAGCTTACGGATGCAGAAAGTGTCACGATTTCATGACAGATTGAGATGGCAGCATACGGTTGGAGAAAGTGTCACGATTTCATGATAGAAATAGGAAGCAGGTCTTCAACAGGAGAAGAGTCACGATTTCGTGACAGAAGCAAAACGAAAGAGCATGGAAGAAGAAGCGTCATGATTTCATGACAAATTCAAGAAGGAAGAGCTCAAAGGCGAAAGCGTCATGATTTCATGACATGTTCCATTTTTGCGGGCGTAAGGCAGAGAAAAGCACAAGGCAGCGAAAGTGTCACGATTTCGTGACATGTCATGTTTTCGCTAGTGCAAGCCGAGAAGAGTGCAAGGAAGCGAAAGTGTCACGATTTCGTGATAGAAACTGAAAGCAGGCCTTCTATAGGAGAAGTGTCACGATTTCATGACAAAAGCAGAAAGGAGGTCGACGAAGGGAGAAGTGTCATGATTTCATGACAAAAGCAGAAAGGAGGTCGACGAAGGGAGAAGTGTCGCGATATCGTGACAAAAGCAAAGTTGATGCTGACAAAGACAAAAGTGTCACGATATCGTGACAAGAGCTTAGTTGAAGTCGACAAAGGCTGAAGTGTCGCGATATCGCGACAAAAGCCAAAAGAAAGTGTACGGTTGCAAAGGTGTCGCGATATCGCGACATGTTGTAGTTTCGCGGCAGAAGCTACAGAAGAGTTATAGAGGCAGTGAAGCCGACAAAGTTAAATTTTAGCCGACAAAAATTAGGGCTTGCAGCCGACGTAGATTAGGGTTTGTTTTTGGTATAACAGCCGACTAAGATTAAAGTTTTCATCATGAAAATTTTGTTATAAAAGGAGGGCTGTTTGGAGAGTTGAAGTGGTGAATGAGTGTGTTGTTAAAGTGCGACGTTCGTAGATAGTGCGCAGAGCAAGAAGTTCGATCGCCGAGAGCAGAGTGCAAAATTCGATCGTAGTGTGCAGAGTGCATTTCGTCGAATCATTCTAAGTGTGAAAGATCGCAAAGGAAGGAGAGTGTGCGAAGACGATGCCGTTGTGATTGCGTAGAGGTGCAAAGGTTGAAGTTCGATCAAGTGCGGGCGGGATTGAAGGACAAAGGTAGCATTGGTTCTTTGAGAAGAACCCGAGGATAGATTTGGCAATTCTTTCGAGAAGGCTTGTGTGCAGAGGATTGATCTGTTCAAGTGTTGGACAGATCTTTGAACAGAGGAAGACTTGTGCTAGACCGACTAATTGTTTGGTACAGGTTGTTGAGCTGCTGTGGACGTGATCATAGAAGGCAGAGGTCTCTTAGGCTAAGCATTGAGGACAGGAGGTCTTCGGTGGAAAGGAGTTCCACGTGCTGGCAAGAGGTAGAGACAGTTGATCTTTTGAGGGATCATTTCCAGAGCAGAGGGGAAGGTATCTCCTTTGAGCAGAGGCTCATAAATTCAGATTGGGGGAAGGTATCTCCTTTGAGCAGAGGCTCATAAATTCTGTTTGGGGGAAGGTATCTCCTTTGGGCCGAGGCTCATAAACATTGTAATTGGGAAGGATTCCCAAAGAACTTTGAGATAACTTTTAGAGAAAAGTTTTGTGGACGTAGCCCAACCATTCCGGGTGAACCACGTAAAAATTGGTGTCACTTTGTGGATGATATTGTGCATTGTTTTGATATTGCTGTGGGTATATTGCTTTACTATTTTGTAATATAAAGGAAAAAGTAAAAAGAGGTCTTATACTGTTCACCCCCCCTCTCAAGTATAAGCTTGTGTTCTTCATTTTGACCTTGTACAATTGAACCCCTATAGTTACCAAAGTTATGTAGTGAATTTGGCCCATCAAGTGCATAAAGAAAATGTCATGAAAAGAGTTGATTCATCAAGTGCATAAAGAAAATTCCATGAAGAGAAAATTGTAGAATACTACCATAATTATTGACTTGATCTACATATTATGAGTATAGATATCTAGATAATTCTAGGATTGAATCTTATTATTTCCATAATATGACTATGAATATTCTCCTCTATATACATCTCTAATGTCATAATCTATTTGTAAATCTTGTTACATGGTTAAACATATTTGTGGTAGGTGAATTAACTCCAAAATATTTCTTAAGAGTTATATTTGTCCATTTTTTCTATGATAGAATAAGTTAATTTGGAACCTATTATAATATGGTTTGTGCTATATCAATTTGGATTATGGAACTTCAAAATAATCAAAATCCTCTACTCCCAAGGAAGACCTTGATATTCCTTTCATTAGTAGTCCAAAATAAAATTCTCACAAGAGAGAATTTCCAAAGAAGATGATATCATGGACCTTTTAGATGTGCCTTATGTATGTTAGAATTTCACAATAATAGATATGCAAAGCATTACACAAGAGATGAAGAGAAGAGAGAACTGATTGATTTATTCCAAGGATCAACTCTGTATAAATAGCAGAGTTGATCATTGAGAGTCGTTGGATTACAACAACTCATCAGACCTGATGAAGACACCACTGAGAGTTCTCCTGACACATGGAGGAGTGGAAACTCAAGTGTTTATCCTAGTGGAACTTAAGAGAATATTCTCTTATTCTAACACCCCCCTTAAGTGATACTAGGGGAGATTTTTACAAATGAGTCCCGACAACAAGGCCTGATTAGGTACTCATATACAATATAGATAGTTGGTGGAAAAAACCCCTATGGGAAAAACCAACTATTACCTCTTCATTTTGAAGTGATGGTAAAAACCTAGTGGGAAAAGCCATCAATCAAAAGGAAGAAGTATGAAAGAGGCTTGTCTTCGGATGGCGAAGATTGTCCTCTTATACAAAAGAAAGATGAGTCCCAACAACAAGGCCTGATTAGGTACTCATATACAATATAGATAGTTGGTGGAAAAAACCCCTGTGGGAAAAAACCAACTATCACCTCTTCATTTTGAAGTGATGGTAAAAACCCAGTGGGAAAAGCCATCAATCAAAAGGAAGAAGTATGAAAGAGGCTTGTCTTCGGATGGTGAAGATTGTCCTCTTATACAAAAGAATGATGAGTCCCGGCAACAAGGCCTGATGAGGTACTCATGTACAATATAATGAGAGGTGGAAGACCTCTGTGTCAATGCAACTATAATACTCCAAGTTTTTCTTGCAACTGAAGGTAACGTGGAGAAGGAAATGACTTGGTGAAGATGTCTGCAATTTGTGCCTCAGTTGGAATATATTCCAAGTGTATGTCCCCACTCTGAATATGTTGCCTTATGAAGTGCATGTGTATCTCAATGTGCTTGGTTCACTGATGTTCAACTGGATTACGTGCAATATGAATTGTGCTCTGATTGTCACACCAAAGAGTTATAGGATGTTCATGGGTGAAACCAAATTCTCTTAGAATTTGATGAAGCCAAAGAGCTTCCTGACTAGCCAAAATTGTTGCCTTGTATTCTGCCTCTATAGAAGATAGGGCTACTGCTTGTTGTTTCTTGCATAACCAAGCTATTGGTGAGGAACCAAGGCAAAAGACATAGCCTGAGGTGGAACATCTATCTTCTATTGAACCTGCCCAATCTGAATCTATGTAGCCAATGATATCCATGGATTTTCCCTTGTAGAAGAGCCCAAAGTGAGTAGTGCCCTGCAAGTAATGGAGGATTCTTTTTGTTGCTTGCCAATGACTGAAGTGAGGCTGATGAGAGAATCTGGATATGAGGCCAATAACATATGAGATATCTGGGTGAGTATGAGTAAGGTATAGCAAACTTCCTACAAGTACGGTATCGAGAGGGGATGAGCAGGAAGTACTAAGATTAATGCCAGATTGAAAGGGGGTAGGAGAAGGTTTGCAATCTATCATTTTGAATCTTTGTAGAAGATCTAGAGTGTACTTTTGTTGGCACAAAGAAATACCTTCATCTGTTTGACTTATTTGGATCCCAAGGAAGTAATGAGCTTTACCTAGATCAACCATTTCAAATTTTTTAGAGAGGGAGTCTTTTATAGTCTGAATGTGAGTCAAGTTACTACCAGTGAGAAGAAGATCATCAACATATAGAACAAGAATGGTGATGTTGCCTTCATTTCTCCAAATGTAAACTGTGTTATCAGACTCACAATGAGAAAAACCTGCTGAAAGAAGGAAGGAGTCCATCTTCTCATACCAAGCTCTAGGGGCTTGTTTGAGGCCATAGAGAGACTTTTTGAGCCTACAAACAAGAGAGGAGTCTTGAGTGAAACCAACAGGTTGTTCCATGAATATTTCTTCCTTTAAGTCTCCATGTAAGAAAGCACATTTTACATCCATTTGATAGACAGGCCACTTATGGGAAGCAACTAGAGCAAGAACCAATCTTACAGAATCCATTTTAGCAACTAGAGCAAAGGTTTCTGCATAATCTATGCCTTCAATTTGAGAGAAACCTTTGGCCACTAGACGAGCCTTGTGTTTGTCTATCTTTCCATTAGGCCCATATTTTGTTTTGAAGATCCATTTACAATGAACTAATTTCCTTCCTTTAGGTAAGGGAACTAAATCCCAAGTCTTGTTTTTGATCAAGGAAGAAAATTCGTTTTCCATGGCATCATCCCATTCCTTAATACCTGAGGCTTCTTTGAAGGATTGAGGATCAGAGGAAATAGATTGACATACAAGACCAGTTCCTATGGGGTTGGATGATCTAGTTGAAGGAATATTTTGGATGTAAGGAGTAGCTTCTTTAACAATGGTGCGGGCCCATTTTGGCATAGAGGAAGGAGTTGAAGGAGTTGAAAGACATTGAGATGGAGTTACAGGTTCCTCATATTGATTATCAATGACCAAGTTAACTTCAAGAGTTGGCTCTTCATAATATTGAGGTTCTACTATAGGAGAAGGCTCAATGGAGGAAGAGGGCTTTTGAGGATCTTTTTGAGGGAATGTTTCATCAAATTGGACATTCCTATGAAAGAAAACCTCATGAGTTGAGGGATCAAGAAGCCTGTATGCTTTCAATTCTTCACAATAACCGATAAAGATGAGCTTTTTGCTTTTCTTATCAAGAGCCTTCCTTTTCTTCTTTGGGATGTGAGCCCAAGCAGTACACCCAAAAATATTGAAGTTGGAAACATCTGGTTTTAAGCCAGACCAAGCTTCTTCAGGAGTTAAATGGTCAAGAGCTTTATGAGGTGTGCGATTTTGAATATAATTTGCATAGTTAATAGCTTCTGCCCAAAAAACTTTTGGAAGATCTCTTGAATGGAGCATACAATTAGCCATCTCTTTTAATGTCCAGTTTTTCCTTTCTGCAATACCATTTTGTTGAGGATTATGGGAGACAAAATGTTGATGAATGATGCCATGACTGGATAAAAATATGGAAAACTCATTACTACAGTATTCCCCCCATTATCTGTGCGAATCTTCTTGATTTTGCAAGATGCCTGATTTTCAACCAAGGCTTTAAAAACCTTAAAGTGGGATAGAACATCACTCTTATATTTCAGGAAGTAGACCCAGGACCTTCTAGAAAAATCATCAATAAAGGTTAGAGCATACTTTGCTCCTTTGAAATATGGTTCAGGAAAGGTCATTAAGTCACTATGGATTAAATCTAGAGGGGATGAGGTTTTTGGAGAACTACTTGGGTGGAAAGGATCTTGATGTTGCTTTCCAAGAGCACATCCAGGACAAACTCCATCACTAGAAGAGACTTGGGGTAATCCTGTAACCATATCATGGGTGCTCAAATCCTTTAGGTAGTTGTAACTAAGATGACCAAACCTTTCATGCCATATTTGACTTTCAAGATCACCATGAGCCACAAAATAGGAGGCTCCTTCTGGATTTTGAAAACCTTTGAAGTGAAAAATATGAGAGTTATGATCAATATTCCCTTTGGCTATAAGAGAATGGGGATCTTGAAAATCTCTTATCTCAACTCCTGTTGGAGAGAAGAGAACAATTTTCCCATTTCCAGAAGTACAAATCTGATAGACGGATAGGAGATTGGTAGCAATGTCTGGAACATAGAGAACATTGTTTATGGAGCCACCATCAATGGTTATATCCCCTTTTCCTTTGACAGGGATGAAGGAAGAGTCACCCACTTCTATGCTACAAGTAGAGCTAGAGGAGATAGAAGAGAAAGACTTATCTGAAGCAGTCATGTGATGAGTAGCTCCAGAATCTAGGACCCAGTAATTAGAGGAAGAATTGGAGGTTTTTCCTTGAACATTAAGGGATTTTCCTATTTGATTTTTATTTTCTATCTTTTGATCCTTCATAGCTGCCTCTAGTTGCTGTAATATTTTCCAGCATTTGTTAGCAGAGTGACCATTATTTTTACAGTGAGTACAAGTTATGGGAGTCTTTTCCTTCTTTTTGAATTTTTCTTTAGAAGAGGTGGAGGCTACTAAGGCTTTTGAAGAAGAGGAAGAAGAAGAGATTTCATATCTAGCAAGTTTGGTTTCTTCCCTAGTTAATCTATCACAAAATTCTTCTAAAGAGGGCATTTTAAAGGTTGCACCAAGAGCATCTTTGGTAGATATGAAGGTGGTAGCAAAAAATTTGAAAAACACCATTTAGCTTAGAAAGGATTAGATAAATGCATTCTTCTTCAGTCTTAGTCTTCCCACTGCCTTTGTATTGAGTGAGGACTTCTTTGAACTTAGTGAGGAAGTCAACAATACTACTAAAATATTCAGGGGACAAAGAAGTTAGTTCGGCTTCTAGTTGCATTGATCTCATCTGATCTACTTTCCCAAACAAGGTCTTTAGTTTCTCCCAACTTTCATGAGGAGTTTTACAATCTGTAATATGAAACCACAAACTTTCATGAACATTAGAGCTAATAATACCCATAGTTTCGTGCATTTTTCCTTTATGAACAAAGATTTCATATTCTTTATCAAATTCTGGTTGCTTTTCTTCTAATAAATGAGTAAGACCTTTTTGAGAGATAAGATTTAAAATTTTAGGTTTCCAAGTGTGAAAGTTATGAGGGGTGAGAGGTTCAATTGAATTCATCATTTTAACACAAGAGAAAATTTGAAGTTTTAATTTACCAATATCCCCCCCTTAGAACTTCAATTAATTGATTAATGCAATTGTTATAAGGAAAATATATGAAGCTTTTCAATATTAGAAAACTCAATATACCCGCCCTAACGAGAGGGAAACTATAAGTATAATGAGGTCTTAATATTGTTTGCTTTAGATTGCCAAATCCTTTTTATTCTTCACAATACCCGCCCTTACTTGAGGGAAACTGTAAGTAGAGTGAATAATTTGGAAGGGTTTTGGTTTGAAATGCAAGGAATCAACCAGTTTAATTGGTGTTTCTCAATACTCGCCCTTACGAGAGGGAAACTATAAGTTAGAGAGATACCCAAAGAAATGGATGAATGAAAAATACCTGCCAGGCCTTTATACCAAGTGCCTCCAAAAACTCGCCCTTACGTGAGGGAAACTATAAGTTTTTAGTGGTAATGATACATGGAACGTAGGCAAAAGATATTTTGAGGAAAAAATTTTAAGGTAGATTATTTTATTTAGAAAAATTAAGAAGGAAATTTTTCTAAATAATGTAAACCAAATAAAATTTTTACATATAGGATTTAAAAACACCTTTTTAGAAAATTAAAAAAGGAGAATATTACACTTCCCCTTTTAAATATTTTTAAAATAAAAATAAAAAAATGCTTTTATGAAATGTGAATAACTTATCTATGAAATAAACAAGGTTATTTTGAACAATTATAACTTTATTTTGAATAGCATAGATGAAGATAGACAAAAAAGAGAAAATGCAATTTATTTTAAAGATGGGCCTTTTTAAAATTTTGAATTTAATATTAAATGTTTTGAATATCTATCTAAGAAATATTAAAGTGATATTTAAAGAAATATAACTTTATAGCATAGATTAAGATAGACAAAAAAGGAAAGCAAACTTTTAAAGATAGGCCCCTAAAAAAAATAAATGCAATTATAAAGATTTGATGAATTTTGAGTTACTCCTCTATGAAATATTAAAGTTATATTTAAACAATTATAACCTTATAAATTTACTTGAAAGAAAGTAAAAGCATAGATGAAGATAGACAAAATAATGCAAACCCCCCTTAAAGTGATGGACCAGAAATGTGCAAAAATTGCACGCACCCCCCCAAAAAAAACTTTTATTAGAAAAGGTTACAATTTTGTCTCACGAAAGTGAGAGCCTTTTGAGAACAGATTAAAGGCTCGGAGACAAAGGAGATTTTTCGTAATGAAGGAAAGCAAATATAACCTAAAGAAAAGAATTTTCTAGGGGATATTAAAGAAATTATACAATATGCGGCTAAAAAAAATGACTGTCATAAACATAGAGACGCCCCTTTAGAAAGCCTGCAAAACAATTATTATAATTTTGAAATATCAAAAATGAAATATGATGAAGGTGTTGCGCTTTCGACGATCGGAAGGAGAGGCGCTTCTCGACGATCGGATGCGATTTGGAGTTGTGATGCTCTCGACCTCTTTCTGCGCTCTCGTTGAAACTTTTTTGAGTTCTGGGGGTAGAGAAAATGCTATTACCCGAGCTGAGGAAATCGAGGTAACCTGCAGAAGAGTTAGTAATCCCTGTAGAAGAAAGGAAGAACCTGCAAATGCGTTAAAAAGAGAAGGGTGATCCTGCAAAAAAGATTAACCTACAAACATGATTATTAAGAGAATGTTGATCCTGCAAACACGTTATAAAAAAATATCTATAACAGAAGCAAGCTTTGTATTGAAAAAGGAACTTGAATAGCAGGAGATCGCTTTAAAAAAAATAGGTAAAGGAGATTATAAGGACCGACTTGAGAGAGCACCGGAGAAAAAAATAATCTTGGAGAGATTCGATTTGGAGATAGGGAGAGTAAACCTCGGCAACCGTGAGAGGTTCATCCCGAGCGCTAAGGGCCAGCTAGATGAAGAGGATCATCTACGAGCTGCCAGAATGTCGTGAGCACCAGAATGACATGAGCACCAAGGGCCAGCTAGATAGAGAGGATCATCTATGAATTTGCGAGCACCAAGGGCCAGCTAGACAGAGATGCCAGAATGGCAATTATAACGGGAATGAAAATACGATCCACGTTATGCGAGCGCCAAGCTAAGAGGATACCCGAATCCCTTTGAAGATCGGAAGACTCCCACAATATTAAAAAAACACCACTTTATTTAAGCTCTAACGGGTGTTGAGTATTTACGCAACCCGAAGAAGATGAAAAATCCCATACATAATAAAAGAACCAATTACTTTTATGATAAATAAAAGGAGATTTTTCAATTTAAAAAAGAGCTGAAAGATGAATTCGAAGAGAGGGAAAAACTAAAATAAAATATAAAAAACCTTCCTTTTAAAATGGGCTAAAATAGCGCCATAGCACAGGGTAAACCTGTTTTGAAGCAAAGGAAGAATTTTTTAATATTTTGAATACCCTCAAGGACGAATCAACATAGATATTTTAAAAAAATATTGCATCAAATATTTTTCAACAATAAATATTTTGCTGAAAAAAAAAATTAAACTATGGATAAAAGAAAATGACTACTGAAATGAACTCTCTAAAAAATGAATTTTTTTATGGTGGGAGCAGGAGCAGGAGCGGACGTAGGCGCAAGAGCGGGAGCAGGGTCGGGAGCGGATGCAACCTCTGAGTCTGGGCCTGCAGGTTCTGCTGCGGGAACTGGGCCAGACGTGGGGCCCGGGCAGGTAGGTGAGCAGGGTGGGGACGGGATTCTGGGTGCCAGGCCCCTTGGCAGCGTTGATGCGAGTGCAGGGCTTGGGAAAAAACCCCCAGACAAAGGTCAGGGCTCTGGCCCAGGGGGACCCAAACCCTCTTTCCAGCAGATCCTGTCTGGGGCTAGCGCCCAGCCCCGGGCTCTAGGCTCGGGGCTTTCTCGCAAAGGGACGCACATCTCCATCCAGGACGATGTCTACTCGGCATTTGTGACAGGGTCCTCCTTCTCTTTGGTGGGGAAATTCATAGGAGGGCGCCCGAACATGGAAACCATCCGACGTTGGGTGACCTCCAAGTGGAAAATTTTAGGGCACATGCAGCTCATGGCCCTAACCAAGGGTTTCTTTCTCATCAAGCTCAACAACAGTGATGACTCCAGCAGGATTCTCTCTGGCGGGCCCTGGTTCCTAGGGCGCAAAAGCCTCTTCCTCAGGTGCTATGGAGCTGACTTTAACCCCAACACCCAAAGCATTAATATCACCCCAATTTGGGTTCGCCTCCCTGAACTCCCCTTTCATTTGTGGCAGGAGGACGTCCTGAGGCTCATTGCGCAAGCAGTTGGTGAACTGGTTGCCTTCGATCCTGCTACCAAGGTAGGGTCCCGCATGGTCCATGCCAGGTTCTGCGTCAATGCAAACCTCGAATCCGAACTCCCTTCTACGGTTACTATTTCTTCAGGATCCTTCTTCTGGAGCCAAACCCTGATCTATGAGAATAAACCCGCCTTCTGCCCCTTGTGCAGCACACAGGGGCACCTTTCCCACCAATGCCCCTCTTCCAAGAAGGCTGGTGCGTCGCACCCCGAGAACCCCCCCTCGACCCGACAGGGCCCCCTCCCGTGGGCCCCCACGCGACGATCGCAGCACCTCAGAATGGCACGAAAAAGAGACAAAATCTACTGCTACTGAGGAATCCCTGGTGGATCCCAAACGCTCGGGCGCTCAGGCCCAGGTATGTCTTAACCCTGATCCCCCTCTTGTCAGCTTTTTAGAACCTCTAAGGTGTGCAGAGGAAATATCCTCCGAGGTCGCCACGACCCCTGTTTCCTAGACAGGCCCGTAGGCCGACCCCGCCCTAGCCCGATCTGAGGAAGCCCCTTCCCTGACTTGCGAGCTGTCAGGGCTCCCCAACCCCCACCCTTCCCCCTCGCCCCTGGTGGGCGGGGTGCCCCTTACCCCCCGGTTCCCCCCGCTCGATCCCCTTCCCCCCTTCCTTCTTTCCCCTCTTCCCACCCTTCCTCAGATTGTAGTTTCGAGAGGTCTACGGAGGCCGATCCTGGAAGTTCCCAGTCCGAGCCTGAAGAGTTTAGCCCCAAAAAGACCCATAGTAGGAATTTTTCCACCGACTTTGGAAGCAAAAAGAAGAGAGGTCGTCCCACCCTTGGCGACCAGCGTAACAAGCTCACTGAGGACGATATTGCTAGCGGCTCCCAGGCGACCCTCCTTGACGATTCCGTGAGTTTTTTGAAAGCTGATTCCCAGAGATCCAAACCCCCCACCCAGGCCGGGAAGGGAGGCAAGAGACTCCCCAAGGGTGTCAAATGAAGCTCATCACCTGGAATGTGAGGGGGCTCAATGGCACCCCCAAGAAAAGGATCCTTGCCCAGCTTCGCAAGGACCACAGGCCGACTATTCTCCTCCTTCAAGAGACCAAACTTGATGAAGTGTCCTCCTCGAGGGTCGCCAAAGCTATCTGGAGGAACAGTGATTTTTTGTCCACCCCGACCTCGGGCACAGCTGGAGGGCTACTGTGTCTTTGGGACCCATGCTTCTTCGAAGGGAGACTAATTTCGTCATCCCCCAGAATCACCAACATCCTGATCCACTATTTAAAGTCAGGGTAGTCCTGGATTTTGTCCAATGTTTATGCCCCCAACAGCCCGAATGGAAGAGTGGCATTGTGGAATGAAATCAGCATCATGAGGGAGGCATTTGCTCCTCTCCCCTGGATTCTTGCGGGTGACTTCAATAGTCCCCTCTTTCCCTCTGACAAGAGTGGGGGTCTTGTGACGACAACTAAAAGTATGGAGGACTTTCGGGCCTTCGTTGATTCCAACGAGCTCATGGACGTCCACCTGAAAGGAGCCAAGTACACCTGGACTAACAGAAGAACAGGAGCCCAACTCATTCAAGTCAGACTGGATAGAGTTTTCCTGTCCAGGGAAGCCATCCCCTTGTTCGCTGATGCAACCCTGTTGGCCCTCCCTAAAGTTGGATCTGATCACAGCCCCCTCCTCCTTGAAGCTGGTAAGCATCCCTCCCATAAGCGCCCCTTTCGCTTCGAGTCCATGTGGCTCCACCACTCGAATTTCAGGGCCCATGTGGCCTGCTGGTGGGATTGCCCAGTCCCAGGGCGCCCTGTCGAGCAAATTTATCAAAAATTGAGACTCCTCAAAGACAAGCTCAAGATCTGGAATAAGGAGGTGTTTGGCAATATCTTCGAGAGCAAAGAAACCCTCAAGAAACAACTAGAATATTTTGATCTCAGATTTTAGGAAGGGTGCCAGGACCCGGGAGTGCGAGAGGAGGAGCGCTCAGTCCTAGCCGAGTATCACAATGTCTTAGCCAGGGAGGAAACCTTCTGGAGGCAGAAGTCGAGGGCCCTATGGCTGGCCGATGGTGATGCCAATACTAAGTTTTTTCACACCTCGACCCTCAAAAATAGGAGCTCAAACAGAATCCCCGAGCTTATCTGCAGTGATGGCAGGGTAACCAAAGAGGAGGAGGATATCAGGGCCGAAGCCGTGGGTTTCTTTCAAGAGCTCCTTGGTGGTGAGCCCCAGCCGTCTCCCTTGGTGGCGGAGACCCTGCTGGAGCACATTCCCCCCTTGGTCCTAGCCCATTCAAATGAGATGCTTCTTCGACCCCTCTCGGATGAAGAAATCAACGCAACCATCTTTTCCATGAAAGCAGATTCTACCCCGGGCCCGGATGGGTTTCCCCCTAGTTTTTCCAATCCTTCTGGGACCTCATTGGCCAGGAAGTGTGTGCGGCCATTCGAGACCTCCAGTTCGCTAGCTCCATCCCTAGAGGCATCAATTCCACCTTCATTGCCCTGATTCCCAAGTCCCAGGTGGCCAGATCCCTAGCCGACTTTCGCCCCATCAGCCTGTGCAACGTCCTCTATAAAATCCTGACCAAGTCCCTGGCATCCAGACTCAAAGACATCCTCCCCTGATCATCGCCCCGACCAGGGAAGCTCTATCAAAGGAAGGCTTATCACAGATGGGGTCATCATCATCCATGAGGTCCTTCACTCAGCCCTCCTTTCCAAGAAGTCGTCCTTCTTGCTCAAACTTGACATGAATAAAGCCTTCGATAGAGTCAACCGAGAGTTCCTCTCCAGCGTCCTCCTCAAGTTTGGGTTCCACCCCTCCTGGGTCAACCTCGTTAATAACTGCGTGTCTTCCCCTTGGTTCTCTGTCTTGATCAATGGCTCCCCGACTGGATTCTTCCCTAGTTCTAGAGGCCTTCGTCAAGGTGACCCCCTGTCCCCGATTCTTTTCATCATCCTGGCTGAGGCCCTAGGCCGCACCTTCTCGAGCGCTGCTTCCTGCGGCCTCATCTCTGGCATCAGGCCTGCGCCTGAGCTGCCCCTAGTGTCCCACCAATAATTCATGGATGACACCATTCTTGCCACCTCCGCGTCGGTCCCTCAAGCCAAGGTCATCAAGCAGATCCTGATCCTGTACGAAGAGGCGGCTGGGCAGAAGATCAATCTTCGTAAAAGCAAAATCTATTTCATTCACACCCCCAGCTAGGCAAGCCCAGATTGGGCGGATCCTGGGCTGCACCCCTGACACCCTTCCCTCCACCTACCTCGGGCTACCCATGTTCACAGGGTTTTCTTCCAAGGCCCTGTGGAGTGGGCTGATCGAGCGGGTCCAACGGAAGTTGGCCTCTTGGAAGGGTCACCTCCTCTCCCAGGCGGGCAGGGCCACCCTTACGTCCGTTGTCCTCCAAAGCATTTCGGTGTACTTCATGTCTGTCTTCAAAATCTTGGCCTCAATTGCTGCCCACATTGAGCAAATCCAAAAATGATTTTTGTGGTCTGGCAGCGAAGACAAGAAGAGGATCCCCCTGGTCTCCTGGGCCCTTGTCTGTAGGACCAAAGAGGAGGGAGGGATCGGGCTCAGGCGGGTTCCCCTTATGAACAAAGCCCTTCTGGCCAAGCAAGCGTGGAAGGTGTTCACGAATGCCCCGGATGAATGGGTCAGTATTGTGCGTAGGAAATATCTCCATCAACACCCTTTCCTTAGCAACTTCCAGCCCAGAGATGGATCGGCCTTCTGGAAATCCATGACCCTCACAAAGGACATTATTAGGAAAGGGACCCGATGGATCCTTGGTGATGGGGCCAAGATCGACTTCTGGGAGGACAGGTGGATCCAAGATGAGGCCTTGAGTGCTGACAACGACCTCAGAGTCCTTAAACCGGGCCTGACAGCCTCCAAAGGGCCTAATGTGTCAGACTACTTGGTCAAGGATCAGGGGAAAAGCACCTGGGGGCCCATCTCGAACCCCCGCCACCCGCTTCAAGCTGCCAGGCTCCAACGCCTCCTCGAGACTACCATCATCCCTTCCGATGGGGGGGGGACAGATGTGTCTAGCATGGCACTAGTAGTGGCTACTTCTCGGTCAAATCCGCTTACGCCCTCCAAAGGGACCCAGTGGAGGCTCCTTTCATGGTCAAGCAGGTGTGGGCCAACAAGTTGATCCCCAAGATCAGCTACTTCGTGTGGGCAACCATCCAGAATAAGATCCTTACTATTGAGAATCTGGCCAGGAGGGGCTTCCAAATCCCAAACAGATGCTTCCTTTGTTGTGTTGCCTGGGAATCAACCAACCATCTCTTCCTCACTTGCCCCTTTATCGTAGAGGCCGCGGGTCACCTCCTCACCCTATTTTCCATTCAGTGGGTTCCCCCCAGCTCCATCATTGACCTCTTTTCCCAATGGCCCAATCCCTTCGTCCACCCCACCCTCCGCTCCCTCTGGGCGTTCTGCCTTCCCCACCTGCTTTGGCAAATTTGGCTTGAGCGTAACGGGCGAGCCTTCTCTTCCCCGACCCGCAACCCCCAGTCGATGGCGGCCAAGGCGGTGGCCTTTGCCCTTGAGAACTCCCGCTCCCTCCCCCCGAGCGGGCCTCCCTGGAAGGCGAACAAGGCTTCTATCCTCACCAACCTTGGAGTTCAGGCCCCCCCGGCCCCCTCCCCTAGAGCTGCGACCAGGTGGGTCGCCCCTCCTCCCGGGTGGGACAAACTCAATTTTGACGGTGCCTCCAATGGCAACTCTGGCCCCTCGGGAGCTGGCGGGGCCATCTGAGACCACTCCGGGACCTTGATCTTGGCTTACGCTGAGGCCCTTGGCACGCAAACCAACAACTTCGTAGAAGCAACAGCGTTACTCCACGGGGTCCTCGCCCTCCAGAAGGCCCCTAGTAAAGTGATCATCGAGGGTGACTCCCTTAACATCATCAATGCCGCCCTCAACAATGGGGACAACTCGTGGCGCATCTACAATATTATCCAAGAGGTTCGGGCCATCCTTCCGGGGCTCCCCCAACATTCCATCCGCCACGTCTACAGAGAAGGAAATAGGGTGGCTGATTTTTTGGCCAATCTCGCAACTTCTTCGGAAGGGCTCAACATCTGGACCAAGGATTTTCCCATCGGGCTGGTGCAAGCAGTGTCCCAAGACCTCCTCAATATCGATGCTATTCCAGACACCTAGACTCCTCTGGTGCTGTGCCTGGATGACCTGGCTCCATGTCAGGCGCAATTGCACGTGGGACGTTGACCTTTCGACGTTTCTCTCCGTGATGGCAGTCCCCAATGACATCCATGATCACGATCATTTTAGGGCGACCAATAGGCTGTGTGCAGCGCCAGGTGTCTCCCTCCTCAGCATCCACGTCAAAGGCAGCCCATAAACCTCTTCTTTTTTAGCATTCCCACTGGGCTCGTAGTCAGCACAGCGTGTGGGCCCGTGCCACCTCAAGTCGAGTGCCTTGCTGCTGACTTTGTGCCCTGGTATTGGCCTAACCTGGCAGCCCGTGCATGGTGGCCGCCTGTGCAAGACCAGCCCTCTATGCCATCTCAGCTGGCGTGCCACGTGGAGTCCATCCCTAGGCCCCTTTCCCCTCATCGCCAAACCTGCCATCCATCTCACTGCCCCTATCATTCTTCGCTCGTGTCTTCCCTCGCCCTAGACGTCGACTCCCGAGGCATGCGTTCCCTTGCTGCCTCTTCGACTTCCTCCCCGTGCCTTTATATCCCCCTGAGGCCTGTCGCCTTCACCTTCCTTTGCCCCATCCCTCCTGTATTTTCCTGGCGAGCTTCTCCCCCTGTTGGCCCCACTTCCTTCTGGAACTTTCTACCCTGGGTGAGCTGCAAATCCACCATGTCAACTCCCAAGGCCATTTACGTCGAGCCCAAGACCCTTTCTCTGACCGAGTCTGCTAGGGTCTTTACTGATGCCAAGGAGTATACCCCCTTTCTGAGCAAATTCGCTGGGCCTGATGAGGATATCACCCAGGGCTTCCTGGACACCTGGGACGAGGGCGAGGTCCAGGTGAAAGGGCTGCATTTCAGAGTCACCAGGGAGTTCCTGTTCGAAGTCACTAGTCTGCATCGCGAGGAAAAGGGGAAGTTCATTCATCGAGACAAGCACAATTGGGAGGAGGAGCTCTCCCGCTTCCCGAAACAGAATTGGGATAGGACGACTCTATTCAGAACTGACCTCCCCAAACCATTTGATGAAGCCCTGGTTCCCGTGATGCAATTTATTACATGCGATGACCCGGACCAAAAGTTGTTCAGTTTCCATCTGAGCTTCGTTAACCACCTTCGTGGTGCCACCTTGCTGAGCACTCCCCATTTTTTGCTTTACTCCCTGGGCCTTGCCATTGATAGAGCCCAGAAAAACCACTCCCGCCCTTCCCACCAAGGACTTATGGTCGTCCTCTACCGCCACGCTTTGGCCCATCAGCCCCCGCTTCAGAGTATTCCCCCCTAGCCTCTGTCCTTCCCACTGAGGCTGTCGCCTCCCCTGTTGCCTCCCCTACTGCTTCTAAGTCCAGAGAGGACATTCCCAGTGACCCTGAAGATTCCCCTCCCCCTAGAGAGCGCAGGCCTACCCAAAAATGCAAGGCGTCGTCTCAAGTCCCTGGCGGCGTTTCGACCCCCGGTGCAAGCTCTGCAAGAGGGGCGACCCCTGGCGGGAGCAGGTCCTCGGCCAGACTCAAGAAGCCCAAAGTTGATGCCCCAAAACCATCGAGATCAGTTCGGATTTTGAGAACAAGTTCCGGATCTTTTCGACTAGGATCCTCCTCGACATGGCGATCAACTCGCTCACCTCGACTGCCAATGCGACTACAACAATTGTCAATGCCTTCAAGGAGCTCCGATGCAGGTTGGGGGATGGTCCCGATGGTGACGGGAATTAGTTCCCTGGTGCGGGGCCCCCACCCGGAGTTGCCCTGGGAGTCCTCCTCGTGTAGCAGGGCGGGCGGGGATGGTGCGTGGTCTGCCCGGGCCCAGGGCCCCCGAGCTGCTATGGGTAGAGTTTTGTTTCCAGCCTCTGGCTTCTGTTCGTTTCAACAAGTGTATTCTGCAGGTTTGGTCCCAGGGACCTTGGTACCCCTGATTTTGCCTTTTTTCTTAGCAGGATGGGTTAATTTTGTTCGGGTTGATAACCTGGGGCTGGGTTGCAAGGCCCAGGGTTTTGATCTAGGAGCACACCCCGATATTTTTTTGGTTTTTTGTTGGTTCAAATCTAAGTTGCGGCTTCTATTGTAAATAAGGTTTTGGGACCCTTCAAAAACCCGTTGTATATAAAATCTGCTACTTATAAAAAAAATGACTACTGAAATAATTTCAAGAATATAGCCAAAAAAAATATCCAAAGTAAATGAACCAGATCCTAGAACCTTCAAAAGAGAATGCTAGCAAAATCTATCCCATTCTGGTACCATGTTAGAATTTCACAATAATAGATATGCAAAGTATTACACAAGAGATGAAGAGAAGAGAGAACTGATTGATTTATTCCAAGGATCAACTCTATATAAATAGCAAAGTTGATCATTGAGAGTCGTTGGATTACAACAACTCATCAGACTGATGAAGACACCACTGAGAGTTCTCCTAACACATGGAGGAGTGGAAACTCAAGTGTTTATCCTAGTGGAACTTAAGAGAATATTCTCTTATTATAACAATGTAAAGAAGAGGTAGAAACTTAATAT
>JAQPPZ010014333.1:0-72402 GCA_028583015.1 Wollemia nobilis
AGGTTACTTAATTTGGTTAGATTGTCTACTTTGTGCAACCACAACCAAGAGATCCCAACTACCAACCATATGGTGAATAATGATCTCTTTTGGGTCCCAGACACAAGCAATACCACCAGAAGTCCCATGGGAACTAAGTAAAACCATTTTTCCTACCATCCAAATTTTACTTGCAATAGACTCCATTTCCTCTATAGACATCTATGTTTTTTGAAGGAAAACCAGATGAGGTTGGTTTGTTTGAATCATTATTCTAATTTAATTTTGTTTTTAAAGACTCCCTTTGAGCCCTCTAATATTCCAAGTGATGATCTTCAGTAATAATAGGGATAAAGATGTTGGTAAGGACATTAATGTTACGTTCCTCTATAAGATTTTCATTTTTTTTGACCATATGATGTTGATTAGTCTTGCGGCTTGCCTTTTGGTTAGTGTCCATCTTCATTTTTTTTCTTGTTTCTTGTCTTACCCCAATTGAATCTGGGATATCTTCTAACCCTGAAGTATGTGTATATGCAACTAAAGTGTTATTGGAAGGTTCAAAAAAGTTTGTCTTAGGGTTTAAATTATTTGAATTTTTAGTGTTTAAAAGATTGTTCTTCTTGTCTATGTTTTCTCCCTTATTTTTGTGTTAAAAATCTTTGATTTCCTAATTTTTCTTTGAGTCCTTCCCTACATATTTAAACTATGTTTCTAATATTTTGAATGATTGTGTGGATGCAAAAAGTACCTTGAAAACCATCTTTATCCATAACCATTTATAAAAATTAATAAATGCGCCCTAGCAGTGTTGGAAATGGTAAAATAATATTATTATTTTCTATTATTTCAAAATTAGGGAGTTATAAGGTAATACTATATCAAAAATAGATTATTGGAATTTAGAAATATTAAACTGTTGGATATTAAGGGCTATAAAAGAAGTTCATAATTTATTTAAAGGAGTTGGAATTATATACTAACACTTGTCTCATACTCATACTAAAGGTACAAAAGAAATCCAACAATAGAGAACTTCAAGTTAAGTGCATAGTTCAATAGGAGAGATAAGGTGAAATAAAAGTTGATTATTGTTATTTACAAAATATTATAAAATCAACTCAAAAGGTGAACTATTACTTACTAAGAAATTTATTAAGCTTATAGCTTATTCTAATCACTAGGGAGAGATAAGGATTCTGCAAAACCTAATTTTAGAAAGGTTTTATTAAATTGGTTCATATAATTTAAATTGGGGAGTCATAAGGTAGTCTACTACTAAGGATCTATCAAAAGTGTTCTTAAAACATAAAGAGCTAAAACTAAGAAAAATGTCTACTCCAAAGAACACATTAAATAATGTAATAAGAAAAGGAGCAAGAAAAATACCAATATGGCTTAAAAGCATGATTGATGATTTGGAAAACTTAATGGATAATATAGAAGATGCAAATGAAAGAGAAGAATCAGTAGATTTTTTTTTTTTTTGAAAACTCACAAACTAATAGTTTTGTGAAAGTACATTATTTAGGCATTACATAACTTGGGTTATGTAAATATACCACATTTGGTACATTACTAGAGTAGGAGTTTACTTTAGATTAAAGTAAGTTAGTTACTTCAAGTATTGTAATAAATGCATAAGTGTCAATGTGCAAGTTGTAAATGTGCATGTAGTCCACATGTACATAAGTCTTAGGTAGATTAAGGGACAATAAATTTATCTTCCTATATAAAGGCCTCATAATGAGTGTTTTAAAGGCAGAATACAAGAGGATTATATCCAAATACTACCTTCATAGAGGAAGATCTAAAAAGCATAGATCTTAAAGGGCCAATAAATTTATCTTCCTCTAGAAAGCATATTGGTCATCATGGTTCAATGATTTTCCCCTACCCACTGCTCGCTCTCCACGTGAAGGATATATTCGAATTTCATGCCATTAGCCAAAATGAATTAATGGCCTTATATTAATATATATTTTGTCATTCGTGCCCAAGGAGGTCGGCCCATTATTTGAATATTTGAATTTTCAAACTCTCTTTTGTATGGTGTGCTCAAGGAGGTCGGCCCATGCAGATTTAATTTTCTAACCTTTTATATATTTAAATCTTTTGATTTAAATATAAACCTTCCACTTCGTTTAAACTTTTTATATATTTAAATTTTTTTATTTAAATATAAACCTTCCACTTTAATATTTAAATATTTCATTTAAATATTAAAGCATATGAAATCACCTTTGAAGATATCTCTACCTTTATTATCAATGACAACTCAACATTTCATCCTTGAAGATATTTTTGCCTTTGACATCAATGACAACTCAATATTTCTAGGACCTGAGTACAACCCCTTTTTATCAAGCAAAAAATAAATTAGTATTAATGCACCAATAATATCTCCAAGTTTGAAGCTCTTAAGAATAACTGGAATAGTGCAGTAGTAATCTTACCTTATTTCTCCTACAAATGAATCCTCAAAATAACTTGAAATATGCACTAATTTTCACTTCAATCTAAAAGTACTTAGTGCATCTAAATAACAACTAGTATAGTGCAATATTAATCTCACCTTATTACTCCTTGAAATAAACTTGAAATATGCACTTAGTAATTGCTCCTTGTAGAGAACTATAATCTCTTAATGTAGTCTTCTTTGTTGTAACTAGATAATAGGAAGATGATAATTTTCTTTCTATCAAAATATATCTAACTTCTATTTTAATGTGCAGGTATTGACCTGACTTCTACACTCCCTTGAAGACTTTAAAATGAATCCACTTCTTGCAACTTTTGAAGAACACAAGCTTATACTGTGAGTGGGGGGGTGAACAGTATAAGACCTCTTTTTTTTTTCTTTATATTACAACACAGTAAAGCAATATTCCCACAACAATATCAAAGTAATGCATAAAAATCATTCACAAAGCGACAACAAATTTAACGTGGTTCACCCAGAATGGTTGGGCTACGTCCACAAATAAAATATTTCACTAAATTTTATCAATCAAAAATTTTGGGAATACCTTTCCCGATTACAATGTTTATGGGCACCAACCCAAAGGAGACACCAATCCCCTAATCTCTGCTCTGGATGGTGATCCTCTAGAAAACCTCTGCCTCCGTTGCCCTTAGCAAATGGAACTCTATCCACAGAAGAAACCTGTCTTCCCTGCTCTAGCTGGAGACCTCTATTCTCAACTCTATCACCTCCAAAACTGGTCCTCAAATTTGCACTAAACATAGTCCTTCGGTTTAGCACAAATATCCTCGTTCTCTTTCTCTGATCTGCACCAAACATAGTACTTCGGTCTGGCACAAATGTCCTCATCCTCTTTCTCTGATCTGTACCAAACACAGTCCTTCGGTCT
Source organism: Wollemia nobilis (assembly GCA_028583015.1). Classification (NCBI taxonomy): domain Eukaryota; kingdom Viridiplantae; phylum Streptophyta; class Pinopsida; order Araucariales; family Araucariaceae; genus Wollemia; species Wollemia nobilis. Next base: position 3,354 of record JAQPPZ010014333.1, read on the forward strand.
AGCACAAATGTCCTCGAAACTGTACCAATATTTGTCCTCAACTGGTCCTCAACTTTGGTTCACAGAAGTTATTTCACAAGCTTCCACTAAAACTTTCTTGATCTTCACCCAAGTCTTCACCAAGACTTGTCTCAGATCTGCTTTGCAAGTTCTCACTAGAACCTACCCAAACTACTCCACAAGCTCAACAAAAGCTTGCTCAAATCTGTCCAACAATCCCTCTCAATGATTTGTCCAAAACCATCAAGGCTTGCGCACTATCTTTGAACATCACAGAAATGATGCACCCAACAGCTTTGCACTTTTTTTCTCCTTGTGCATTCTTGCTTTGCACTTAGCTCGATTCTGCACGACTCGCTCTTTGCGCACTGTAGACTTAACTTGCGCACTTCAACAATGCATTCGATCACACTCAACTCTCCAAACAACCCTCCTTATATACTAACACTTTCATGATCAAAACCTTGATCTTAGTCAGCTGCACAACCCTAAACTACATCGGCTGCAAACCCTAATCTTTGTCGACCCAAATTTAACTTTGTCGGCCTCACTACATCTGCAACTCTTCTGTAGCTTCTGCCGTGAAACTACAACATGTCACAATATCGCGACACCTTTGCAACCGTACACTTTCTTTTGGATTTTGTCGTGATATCACGACACTTTAGCCTTTGACGACTTCATCTAAGCTCTTGTCGTGATATCATGACACTTTTGTCTTTGTCAGCATCAACTTTGCTTTTGTCACGAAATTGCGACACTTCTCCCTTCGTCGACCTCCTTTCTGCTTTTGTCATGAAATCGCGACACTTCTGTCTTCATAGCCTTCCTCTCTGCTTTTGTTGCGAAATCGTGACATTTCTCCTATAGAAGACTTGCACTCTGTTTTTGTCGTGAAATCGTGACACTTTCTCCAACCGAACGTTGCCATCTCAATCTGTCGCGAAATCGTGACACTTTCTCTTCCTTGCACTCTTACTGCTTGCACTAGCAAAATCGAAACATGTCACAAAATCGTGACACTTTCGCTACCTTGTGTTTTTCTCTGCCTTACGCCCACAAAAATGGAACATGTCATGAAATCACGATGCTTTCGCCTTTGAGCTCTTCCTCCTTGAATTTGTCGCAAAATCGTGACACTTCTAGCTTTCATACGTTTTCTTTGCAGCCTGTCACGAAATCGTGACGCTTCTCATTTTAGACTCTTCCCTTTGCTGCATGTCACGAAATCGTGACACTTTATCTTGCTTCCATTTTGTCTTCTGACTTGTCGTGAAATCGTGACACTTTTTCTCCTTAGCGCTTTTCTTTTCTTCGGGTCGCGAAAACCCGACATGTCACAAAATCGTGACACTTTTTCTCCCAGACTCTCTTTCCTGCATTATGTCACAAAATCGTGACACTTTTTCTTTCGGACTCTCTCTCCTGTAACATGTCGCGAAATCACGACACTTTTTCGTCCGATCAACCTTCCTAGCAATATGTCGCGAAATCGCGACACTTCTGACTTGAACATTCTCTCTCCTCCTTGAGTCGCAAAACTGTGACATGTCGTGATATCGCGACACTTTTCTAGAAAGCTTTCTCTCACCTACTTAAGTCGCGAAAATGCAACATGTCGCGATATCGCGACATTTTTGTAACTTACTTGCTTTCGAACCTGTCATGTTGAAACCTTCATCAAAACAAATTCTTTTACATCAAATTAAATTCCTTTAAAAGCTTCTTGACATCAATGACAACTTATTCACTTGAGAAAAAACAATGTACCCAAGGTACCCAAAATTGCCAACAATCTCCCCCTTTGTCATTGATGGCAAACCTTTACTGAAAACACGTCTCAAGAGCCAAAACTGAAACCAACTGTGCTTAACAACTGACAAACTTTCTTTGAAGTTTTTCTCCCCTTGACTTGAAGCTTTCCTCTTCACTCTGAAGCTCTCCCCCTTACTCATATCTCTCCCCCTTTGTCATCAATGGCAAAGGGTCACCTTTGGGGCTCGGGACTAAGAATGAGCCTCTTAGCTTAGTCCCTCCCCCATCTCCTGATGAGATGATTAATTCTGGGATGGGATTAAAACTCCCATTAGGCACTAATCATCATCAGTTTCTATAACTTCCTTGTCAGACCTTCTCTTGAACTTTTTGTCCATATTCCTGTTCCTGTTCCTATCACTGTTCCTGTTCTTATCCATGCCTTGATCCTTGGACCTGTTCATACCACTGTTCTTGTTCTTGTATCTTGGAATTTTAGCTCTACACTGTCTAGCTGTGTGACCTTCATTGCTGCACTTATAATAGGTAACAATGTTATTTCTTTGAGGCATACCTGTTCTTTGAATCCACCTGTTCTGCCCAAACCTGTTCTGACCAAACCTATTCTGGCCAAACCTGTTTTGATCAAACCTGTTCCTATTATTTACCATGCAATAGACTTCCTTGTGCCCAAACTAATGACAAGAGTAGCAGTACCCTTGAAAGAAACTAGCGCTTCTAAAATTGTCGTTCACCTTCTTCACTTGAGTCATGCAATGTGCAGCCATGTGACCAAACCTGTAACACGCAAAACATCTGTCGTGAAATTTTCCTTTATTCGACCTCTTGGGTCCTGAAAACTTCTTCTCATTCTGAATTTCATTTTTTGTTTCTGCACATCTATCATCCAAGGACTCATAATCTGAAATACTCTCCTCATCAGAACTCTCTTCTTTTTGGAATCTCTTACTAGATTCCCCAACCTGTTCCTTGTGCAGCTTAACAAAACCAAGGCCTGTTTTATCTGTTGTCTTTCTTTGACCTTTGATGAGTGATTTAACCTTTTTGGAGCTATCTTGAAACCTGTAAAGCTTATCCTTGTACTCTTTAGTTTCCTCTTTCAAAGAAGCCATTTTCTGTTCTAACTCACTATACTCAAGAACCTTAGACTCTAACTCATCCTTGAGTTCTTGTGTCTTAGCCATAGAGACGTCGAGACTTTCTATAAGATCATATCTCTCCATATAACATTCATCTAACTTATCCTTGAGTCTAGCATTCTTCTTTCTTTCCTTTTTCAAAGCACTAAGAGCGTTAGTAAGTTCTCCTTCTAGATCCTTTATTTGTTTGCTTTCTGAATCATTAGACCCTTTTTTCAGATTTCCTATCACTAGAGGTGCTACCTTTTTTAAAAACCATACATGCATCTTCCTTATAGTTTTCTGAAGCATCCTCATACATACTAGAAACCAAATCATTATTTGTGCAATCATCCTCAAGGTGACCAAAATTTCCACATCTAAGACATTTCATGATAATGAATATATGTTTCGGTTCTTCCTCTTTTTCTGATATGAACATCTCATTTTTAGTATCACTTGAAGAACTTTCACTATCACTACTAGAACACTTACTTGCTTTGTCTAGGTATAAACTCTTCTTGTGCTTGTGAGAATACCTCTTTTCTTGATTGCTGTGCTCAACTTTGTTTTTCCTGTGATGCTTGTGCTTTTCAAAATCCTTACTCTTAGAATCATGTATATCTTCATCACTTTCATTCTTGGGAACAGTACAGTTAGTAGCATAATGACCAAACTTTCCACAATTGAAACATTTTATATTTTTCATGCTTTTGTGCTTTCTAGAGAACTTGCCTTTCTTGTTGTAATATGCCTCTTCATCACTAGAAGACTCATCACTCTCTTGAAGCTATTTACCCATGGATTTCTTGGTAGCCTTGAAAGCTGCTTCTTTTTTGACATCAACCTTCACTTGAGTTCTCAACTCAAATGCTGCAAGTATACTATGGAGCTCATCCTTTTTCAACTTATCCAAATCTTTAGCTTCCTCAATAGTAGAAATATTTTCACTAAATTTATTAAGAAGAGATCTTAAAATCTTCTCACAAACATCATTTTCAGCAAGCTCAAGACCTAAATCTTTCATGGATTTAACAAACTCATCCATATGAAGCATGTAGTCACTAATATTTTCATCATCATTCATCTTGAGCTGTTCAAACATACCTTTGAAGTGTCCCAACTTAGCCTTTCAGACATTTACATCACCTGTGTGAACCACCTGCAATTGTTTCCACATTTCACTAGCTGTCTTGCAGTGAATCACCTTGGTAAGATCTGCCTTCTGTAAACCTTTCAGGATTATATTCATTGCTTTTGAATTTTTGTGATGTAGGAGCCTGTCTTCTTTAGTATAAGGACCATGTTCAAGAATAGTGTACTCGTCTTTAATCACTTCCCAAACCTCATTCCCAAGTGCCATTAGATGAACCTTCATCCTTGCACTCCAAAGACCAAAATCTGACCCATCAAGAATAGGTGTTGCATTGCCACTTGAATAATCCATTGTGTTCTTTATTAGCTTTTCCTTCAAGCTGTTAAACTTTCCGAAGGAACCCGCTCTGATACCAATTGAAGAACACAAGCTTATACTGAGAGGGGGGGTGAATAGTATAAGACCTCTTTTTCTTTTTCCTTTATATTACAACACAGTAAAGCAATATTCCCACAGCAATATCAAAGCAATGCATAAAAATCATCCACAAAGCGACAACAAATTTAACGTGGTTCACCCAAAATTGCTGGGCTACGTCCACGGATAAAATCTTTCACTAGATTTTATCAATCAAAAATTCTGGGAATACCTTTCCCGATTACAATGTTTATGGGCACCAACCCAAAGGAGACACCAATTCCCTAATCTCTGCTCTGGATGGTGATCCTCTAGAAAACCTCTGCCTTCGTTGCCCTTAGCAAATGGAACTCTATCCACAAAAGACACCTGTCTTCCCTGCTCTGGCTGGAGACCTCTATTCTCAACTCTATCACCTCCAAAACTGGTCCTCGAATTTGCACTAAACACAGTCCTTCGGTTTAGCACAAATGTCCTTGTTCTCTTTCTCTGATCTGCACCAAACATAGTCCTTTGGTCTGGCACAAATTTCCTCGTCCTCTTTCTCTGATCTTCACCAAACACAGTCCTTCGGTCTAGCACAAATGTCCTCAAAACTGCACCAATATCTTTCCTCAACTGGTTCTCAACTTTGGTTCACAGAAGTTGTTTCACAAGCTTCCACTAAAGCTTGCTTGATCTTCACCCAAGTCTTCACCAAGACTTGTCTCAGATCTGCTTTGCAAGTTCTCACTAGAACTTGCCCAAACTGCTCCACAAGCTCAACAAAAGCTTGCTCAAATCTGTCCAACAATCCCTCTCAATGATTTGTCCAAAACCATCAAGGCTTGCACACTATCTTTTAACATCGTAGAAATGATGCACCCAACAGCTTTGTGCTTTTTTGCTCCCTATGCGTTCTTGCTTCGCACTTAGCTCGATTCTGCATGACTCGCTCTTTGCACACCATGGACTTAACTTGCACACTTCAACAACGTATTCAATCGCACTCAACTCTCCAAACAACCCTCCTTATATACTAACACTTTCATGATCAAAACTTTGATCTTAGTTGGCTACACAACCCTAAACTACGTTAGCTACAAACCCTAATCTTCGTCAACCCAAATTTAACTTTGTCGGCCTCACTGCATCTGCAACTCTTCTGTAGCTTCTATCGCGAAACTACAACATGTCACGATATCGCGACACCTTTGCAACCGTACACTTTCTTTTGGATTTTGTCGCGATATCGCGACACTTTAGCCTTTGACGACTTCATCTAAGCTCTTGTCGTGATATCGCGACACTTTTGTCTTTTTCAGCATCAACTTTGCTTTTGTCATGAAATCGCGACACTTCTCCCTTCGTCGACCTCCTTTCTGCTTTTGTCACGAAATCGTGACACTTCTGTCTTCATAGCCTTCCTCTTTGCTTTTGTCGTGAAATCATGACACTTCTCATATAAAAGACCTGCACTCTGTTTCTGTTGTGAAATCGTGACACTTTCTCCAACCGAACGCTGCCATCTCAATCTGTCGCGAAATCGTGACACTTTCTCTTCCTTGCACTCTTGTTTGCTTGCACTAGCGAAACCGAAACATGTCACGAAATCGTGACACTTTCGCTGCCTTGTGTTTTTCTCTGCCTTACGCCTACAAAAATGAAACATGTCGCAAAATCACGACGCTTTCGCCTTTGAGCTCTTCCTCCTTGAATTTGTCGTGAAATCACGACACTTCTAGCTTTCATACGTTTTCTTTGCAACCTATCGCGAAATCGCGACGCTTCTCATTTCAGACTCTTCCCCTCACTACATGTCGCGAAATCATGACACTTTATCTTGCTTCCACTTTGTCTTCTGACTTGTCGTGAAATCATGACACTTTTTCTCCTTAGCGCTTTTCTTTTCTTCGGGTCACGAAAACCCGACATGTCACGAAATTGCGACACTTTTTCTCTCGGACTCTCTTTCCTGCGTTATGTCGCAAAATTGCGACACTTTTTCTTTCAAACTCTCTATCCTACAACATGTCACGAAATCGTGACACTTCTAACTCGAACATTCTCTCCTCCTTGAGTCGCGAAACTGTGACATGTCGCGATATCGCGACACTTTTCTAGAAATCTTTCTCTCGCCTGCTTAAGTCGCTAAAATGCGACATGTCGCGATATCACGACATTTTTCTAACTTACTTGCTTTCGAACCTGTCATGCCGAAACCTTCATCAAAACAAATTCTTTTACATCAAATCAAATTCCTTTAAAAGCTTCTTGACATCAATGACAACTTATTCACTTGAGCAAAAACAATGTACCCAAGGTACCCAAAATTGCCAACAACTTTAACTTTAATATGGTCATTAATGAATCTCTAATAAACCATAGTTTTAAAGTTCAACTAGTGAACCTTTTGCACCCAAGTTTCTTACCTTTAATAACTTTCGAAGATGGTGGATGTCTTAGTGATTTGATTCACCAAATTGTTGCTCTTTTACTGGATGGACTTGCAGCTCTTCTTCGCTGTCCTAAATAGCTCCTTAACTCACCAATTCTCAGCTTAGTAACTTCTTTATCTTGTTGCTTAAAACTATAGTATGGTGGTTTTGATTCTCCTTCAGGATGCTCTCAATAGATTTGAAGTTCTGCAGCTAGTAATGTTGTCCTAATTGTTTCCCTTTCGCAGTCAATTTTTGCACTAAAATGTTGTCCTTGAAACTCAAAAATTTGGTAGAGGACTCCTCCAAATCACAGCTGAATTTTTCCTTTAATAACCCTTAAGTATTATGCTAAAGATTCAACAAATTCCTATCTTCGAATGAGCCTTCTAGCCTTCAACAACAATCTTCAAAATTTTCAGGTTTGGTAGTAATGTTAGGCTCCTTTCTCCTTCAACCTCCTTGTCGAATTCTAACTTCAATCAAGGCCTTCTCAAGAATTTGAAAGTCTTGAGGTCTTCACCAATCTCCTTCATAATTTGGCAAACTTCTTGCCAAATCCTTCTCCCTTGGGCTTGGTGTCGAATGGCAACAATTGTCCCAAGTTCTTCCTTTGGTGGTAAATATCTCCAATAAGTTCTCCCAAGAAATCCTTTAATGGCCTTCTCTAAATTATGAAATAAGGCTCTCCAAGACTTATCCTTATTTCTCCTTGAGACCTCACCAAGGTCTTCAATCTCGCAGCTTCTCTGGTCTTCCAAATGATACCTTTCCTTCAACCTTCTCTATGGAAGTGTTGGTAATGATATCTTAGATCTCAAAAATCTACTATTGTTGGAATTCTGGAATAGGATCTTGCTAGTCTTTCTTCTGCAACCTGCAGGCTTCAATGGAGATCACCAACCTCCAATCTTCCAGAACTGGGAGTTTTGTAACTGGACCTTCTAAGGTTCTCTTTAACTTCTTCAGGATGATTTCTTCAATTTGTTGTTTGTAGTCTTTGATAGAGATCACCAACCTCCAATCTTCTTCTAGACTCTTCTCTAGAGTCTCTTGAATCAACAATAAGGCTACTATGGCATTTTTTTCTTCTACGCTCTACAGATCTACAATCTCTAGTAATGGGACCTTTTCTTCATGCCTCCAAATCTTCGTTCTTTCGTTTGTTGCTTTGGTGTTGGATTTATTCTAAAGAAGATATTCTTCCTAGCTCTTTTGTAGGAAGCTTCCCAACTCACTTTGCATCTCCTTTTTCTTGCAACAAAAAATTAGGATTTTAATGGAAGAAACTCAAAATCTAGAGATGACGAATCTTCACTAGTTGATTTGTCAATCTAGTAGAATCCACGCTAAGTTCTAGTCTTCATGATTTTTCCTATAACCCTATGGGAAGACTCTAGCCAAATGTAATCTCAAAAATTTTGTAAATGAGATTTTTGGATTTCTCTCAGTCTCACTTGTGGCTTTCCCTATTTCCTATTTGATACACCATGTGCTTTGATACCACTATTAGCTTTTGATGGGAGGTAGTACAACCACAAGATGTAAGATAACTAATCTGAGATAACTATAAACTAATGGCACAATAATATGCAGAAAAATAATAATATGAACATCTGCAAATAACTCAGAAATATGTCATTAATGAAAGTGACAAAAATAGTACAATGCTATATAATGGAGGACATGAACACTCCATGAATAGATATGACAAGACTACATTGTACCATACTACTAAACTATAACACACTCTATATTTACTGCTCCTTGTATGCTCCCTGTATACTATTGTATACTCCTCTTGTATTCTACCTTTAAAACACTCATTATGAGGCCTTTATATAGGAAGATAGATTCATTGGCCCTTACTTTACCTAAGACTTATGTGCATGTGGACTACATGCACATTTAAAACTTGCACATTGACACGTGCATTTATTACAATACTTGAAGTAACTAGCTTTACTCTAAAGTAAACTCCTACTCTAGTAATGTACCAAAGGTGGTACATTTACATGACCCAAATGATGTAATATACTCTAACAAGATTGATGCTTCTCAATATGATATTCATATGTTTTTTGAGCTTTTATCACAAACCAAGCTCAATAATAGCACCTATGACAATGAGTTATTTGCCTTCGTCCAAGCACTTGAGCAATGGCACCCTTAGGCCTTTGTCACAAGCCAAGTTCAATTAGAGCACCTATGATAGGGAGTTCTTTGCCTTCGTTCAAGCACTTAAGCAATGACACAATTATCTTTTTTGGTAAGAAGGTTGTTCTACATACAAATCACCAACCCCCTTAATTTTTTATCTCTAGATTTAAGGCCATTAACATTTGAAGTAGGCAACTTACATTCAACACTTCAATTGGTGATTTTAAAAAAATATTGAAAAATGAAATGTCATCAATAAAGTAGAGGATCTTCTTAGTTGTTCTCGTTGTGTGGTTAGCATCTTGGATGTTCAAAGCATAATAGTGGAATGATCCTTGCTCTAGTCCAATTGTTGATTCTTGGCTATAGCCAGCAATGGTTAATCAAACACCTTGACTTGACTATAGTTTGGATCCTTGGAGATGTGTTATTGTGCAAGTTGGTTCAACTCTGCTGATTTGTTGGGATCGCTTGTCTTTGTCTATTTAACAAGGCTCATTCATCTTCCTTTGATGGACATTTTGGTGTGTAGATGTCTTTGTAATATCTTCAATGCTACTTTTATTGGCCTTCTATGGGGAAGCAAGTTGAGGATTTTATCCATAGATGCTAATGAAGTAGAATATGATTTTGCAAATGCATACAAGCTCTTTGTGTGGGTAAGCATGTTTTTTTTATTTTTATTTGCAAGATAACCTCTTCTACCACATCAAACATGTGTACTAGCTAGTGAGTGCTCAAAGATAATTTGGAAAGTACACTTTAACAAAGTAGTAGGTCATTTTAAAGTGGAAAAATACGTTGACAGTACTTTTACTGGCCCAAGATGAACAATGTCGAGAGGAACATCAAATCATGTACCCCCTAGACTATTTCCAAACCAACCAAGAAGAAGCAGGGATTGTAAACACCATTGCCAATGTCATCCAAACCTTAGGAATATGTCTTCATGGATTTCCTCAGGTCTGCCCACATCTAAGCATGGTAATAATTGTGTTTTTGTAGTACTTGAATGTTTCTCAAAAATGGCTATCATGATTCCTTGTAAGAAATTCATTTCAATTGAGGAGATTGCTAAGCTTTATTTGTCATGTGTGGCTCAACTTTGGATTGCCAAAGTCCATTATATCTAACAAGGATAACATATTTCTAAGTATTTTTTGGTCCACCCTATAGAGCATGATGGACACCAAGTTGACATTTCCACATCCTTCCATCCTGAAATGGATGGCCAGACAGAAGTTGTGAATCGACTGATTATACATCTTTGAATGTACAATTCCAAGCATCCATGCACATGGGATGAGAGCCTCCCCTACATTCAGCACAAATACAATCGAGCTTTGCATAGCTCTACCAAACACAACCCATTTCATGTTTGTTTTGAGTTCCAACCCTTGACACCCACTAATGTAGCTATTCTTGTGGAACCCATGGAGTACTCGCCTCATGGACAAAGAGAAGCAAAAAAGGTAGCACGATTCGTGGAACAAATTCAACACATCCAAGAAGTTTATGACCTGTTGGAAAAGACAAATAAAAAATGCAAGCAATGTCATGACCAACATTAGGTCCCACATCAATTCAAGGTTGGAGAAGGTATGGTTACGTCTTTATAAAGAGAGACTTGCAAGACCCCATATGAAGATCAAACCTCTTCGCTATAGATCATACACCAACAAGAAGGTGGGAGAAAATACCTTTAATAGAATCTTCCATCTTATCTTGGTTTGCATCCAATCTTCAATGTTAAACTTAGACCCTATCATCCACCTCCGTTGGACACTTCCTTAACAGCAGAACAGTTAGACATTGAAGAACTCAATCCATACAGTTTAGCACTAGTGGAGGAGGATCAGTTTGTTGATACATGGACCAAGATAACTAGAAGGCAGTCCACTCAAATGCACAAAGTGGTCTAGGCAAGACAACTTGGTCACCAAGGGGATTGGCTCACAAAAAAAATTAGATAAACAATTTCTACACCTTATATCACAAGTTGATGCAATAGGGACCACCGCTTTTCAAGAGGAGGGCAAATGATCCAAGTATATGACCTTTTTATGGTATGGCTTTATGCTCAAAAATGCCCAAAAATCTATTTTTTGATCCTAAACGCATTATTAGGAGCATAACTTTCTACTAGGGACTCCATTTTGATCCAATCAAGAAGCATTGGAAAGATTAAAGAGAGAACAGCAATTTCAACAAGCCAACAACTTTGTGGAAAAAATGCTCCAAAGGCCCTTTAATAATGCAAAACAAAATACTTACTATAAGTAGTAATTTTCTATTTTTAGATTTTCGTAACCAAAATGCATCTCTAGCTATGTTGACATATCAATAGAAGACAAAACACAAAAGGACAAGTCATATGTATGTAATTTTCATTTAATATGCATTTTGTAACTCATCGGAGGCGAATCACCACATTTCCAAATAGGTGACCTAACGCACGGAAAGTGAACCATCACATTCCCATATGGGTGACCTTCCATATTCAATACAGTGGATTTCCAACACATCAATTCTTGTAGAAAGAAAGATGCACCACTAATTGTAAAAAGCATGAGTAATGGATGTAATGTTACAGCCTCACATCTCTTCTCAGAGATTGTTTGCATTGTACTCTATTTTCTTAGCAATAAAATCATTCTATTATTTTGCTTATATATGTGCGATGATTTGTTATGTTTTGCCATTTTTGACTTGCATTCTTTCATGATCTTAACTCAAAAAGTCTCAGTTTCAGATCAGTTGAAATTTTAAGTTTCGGATCAAGTTTCTAGCTAAAATGAATTGAACATGCAAAATAAGACTTATTTAAATGAATTGAACATGCAAAATAAGACTTATTTAGTTTACTATTCTAAACATACAAGATGGAATTCACAATTTGAAGATAATTACGAGGAAGAAGATAATAACCAGGATGGAGACGATATTAAATCTTCTTTTATAATTATATATTTTGCAGGATTGTGTCTCACACACTTGCTTTTGTTTTGTATTGGCGTTTTTTTTTCCTAAAATACTTTCTACACCACTGTTCTACATTAAAACCACGATCCCAAAAATAATAAAAGACATTAAAAAACTGAAAGGCATGGCTTGTGAAAATATCATATCCTCTTAAAATTTTCAGTAATATGCCAACTGCACAATTCGAACCTCAACAAAGAGTAATTTAACGTCTATTGCATCAAAGCTATCAAATAAGAAAAGACTGTTCAATATTAGGATGAAAATAGTACAAATACTGGATGCTGTTGTCACTAACACATAAAGATGCATGCCAATTTTTGCATTACTGTCCTGGGAAGTAATCATGTTTATTTAGAAGATGCATTAGGGTCTTACTTTCTCAAGGCTTTAATTTGATCAAACTCTGGATGATGAAAATTGAATCAATTTGGAGGGTACAAAAAGAAGACTCCCGAGTCTCCACTGTAAAAGGTACCCAAATCTCTTATTAATGTCAATTTCTATACTAAAATCACCCTTGTACACTCACAGACATGGATGCCTATCAATGCAGAAGGTAGAATACCCACATACCATACAAGTCCACGTAAAGTACAAGAAGTAGAAATTAAATTATAACAGACACTAAGTAGAGAAAAGTAAGAGGCAAGAAGTTCCTGCCTGAATTGGATGGCAACACCCAATCTCAACCATCCAGACACAATACAATGGACCTAATGATAGAGCTTTAAAACCATGTGATACAGTACAATAATTGTCTTAAAATACTACAAATACAAACAATAAATTTGGATTAGTAACTTGAAATCAGACAAATCCAACTTTTTAGAAAAATATGATATGCTAATGTGCCTTCTGCCAAGGCTAGCAAAGGTTTCAGTAATTGACATTTACCCCAAGTTTTATGCCTAATTGGCAAGTTACAATATCAACCAGGCTTACAGTTCTCAAAACTTAAATTGGAATGGTCACGAAGTACAAGAAAGAAGAGTAAAAAAGTTCCTGCTTGATGGGTATATTAAATGGTATCAAACCATCTCAACCACTCAGCCACAGCCAATGGACATAATGATAAGTTTTAAACAACCACATGAAACAGCATAATAATTGTTTTGGTCAGTAACTTGAAATCAGACGGTCAATTGCATGGAAGATTATATTTCATATTATGCCTGTGACATTGTCTGGCTTGTGACAGGGCAAGCCGAGGTTTGAGTAATTGGTTTTTACCCAAAGTCAATGCTGAAACAGATTTTTGCTTGTGGCACATTCTTGGCAAATCACAAAACCCTGCACTGTTAAGCTCCAGTCAGGTTAACCCTTATGAAATGAAAGAATTGTTAGCTGCCATGTTGCCTATGAACCCTTTATATTGCCCAAGTCCTCTGATTGAATAAATGGCAAATGAAGGTACAGCCAAAGCAACAGTGAAGATTGATGCAACTAGCCTGGCGTGAGGCCATAATTTCAAAATTATGCTTATTATTTTGATTTCCTAGGCTCACTGCTGCTGGAGTCCAAAATTTCACCCCAGAAAAAGCAGCAGGTCTCTGTTTAGAGGGATTAGAATGGACCATTTCCCTGAAGGGTGCCTAATTATTCAAAACAAGACATCATGAATTGACACTGACCCATTATATGACGTGCTATTCTGTGGGGCCACCAATAGGGAGGACTGTTTTCTTGCCACTGGAGGTGTATTTTGCTTTATGATTAGAAAACACCCATCTCATATTAAAAAAAAAAACTTCAGAGAGACAGGAAATAAGATGTGTCGTTCATTAAATATAGAGAAGCTTTACTAATGCTTTAGGAAAGGGCAGATCTATGATCAACATACTTTTGATAAAGAAACATGTCTTCCCTATAAATGAAGAAACATGTCTATGAGTATTTGATATAAATAAAACCTAAATGCAGAGCCTGATGACAGTTTTCTGGGTAGAGCAGAGAGTAGGCAACATCAACAATATTTTCAACGAGCATCAATGATAAAATGTGATTACTGAATTCAAATTTGAACTTATTTCAAGTGCATTTGTACATTATAGATATCATATCAAACTTTTTGACTCTACATGGCCATTGGAAAGAATTTCAGCATGTAAAAGCACTCTTTGCTCATAATTACATCTGCTGAAAGCAGATGTCCTGAAGTTGTCACAGATCATGTATTATCATATAAACCCTCAGTGGAATTCTCCATGAATAAGTGATGACATTAAAAAGCAGCAAAGATGATTATTCATCACCGTTACTTCCAAATTGTGTGTTCATTCCTTTGCTAAAAACTTTGCCTAGCCTGTCAATGTCACCTTTATAAGTGTAGAATTGGGTTGTTACTCTCTGGAAGGGCACCATAATTGTAATGTCACAGTCCTCCCAATAAGCACAGGGTTCACTTGACGAAGATAGTCTCTCAATCCAGCACTGAAAATAATGTCTTCAAGTGGCCATTTCAGTCTCTTTAGATACAAATTTTTCATCTGATGCATAATTTTCCAATCCTGCCATAGGCATATGTTCAGGCATGACCTTTGCATCTGTAAAACGGCTCTTCATTTGTGCATTTGGCTCTCCATCTGAGACAGGGGCCCTTGGAGGAGATGCAGGCTGCACCTCCACATCTGGATATGCAGCTTTAAACCTAGCTCTCAACCCGTCATCAACTAACCTCACACCTTGCAATTGATTACCAAGCGACATCCACCTAAACCCAATCAATGCAATAATAAAGTAGACAGGTTAGCAATCATTTCAAGCATGATAAAAATAAAATTGCACTTAAAAATAGAAAACTCCTGTATCAATCTAACATGGCAATGTTCTTCTTGGATAAAGCAAAGTGTGAAATCTAGGTATAAATACATACCCTGCATGAGTGTTATGCATCCGTGCAAAAAGTTCAAGCTTTCGAGTACGAGGACTTATTCTTTCCAGCATTGGATACATCTGTCAGAAAGACATCATCAACAAAATTAATTTTAAATGGGTTCATTAACAAAATCAGAAACTCAATGATCAAAATGATCAAAGATAAATAGCTTTGTCTCATTTACAACAAACAATGATGACTTTGTGCTTAACCTATGAAGCAGACCACATGTGAGTCCAATAAATCCTGCTCATTATGGCAATTAACTGTGAAGGATAAGGACAAATGATATCACAAGTAAATGAATGCAATCTACAAGAAACCAACCACAACGTTTTGCAGGGCTGTCTGATCAGATATATAGATCATAAAAGGAACTCAAGTAAATCAGATGAAAATGCCAACGAGGTATAACGGACACTTTCGTGTATCTCCTGCATATCCATCAAAACATAACTAGCAATATCACACAGAAGTGTCATACAGCACCAATAGGAAGGAAAAAATTAAAATGTAAATTAAAAAATAAAAAATTAACTATTTACTTTTTTTAATAATTGGTTATATGAAATCAAATGGCAAAACATAACTAGCAATATCACACAGAAGTGTCATACAGCACCAATAGGAAGGAAAAAATTAAAATGTAAATTAAAAAATAAAAAATTAACTATTTACTTTTTTTTAATAATTGGTTATATGAAATCAAATGGCATTAGCTCAACCAGTTAAATTCCTTAACTTTCAAGGAGAAGATTCAGTTTCAAATCATGCCAAGAGATACATGCATGATTGTCAAGGTGTTATAATACCACTACGTGGTCAGAATGTAATACGGGGGACGGTTCAATCCTATATAACCGATTAAAAAAGTTCTAATCGGTTATATGGATTGAAACAGCCCCACCCATATCATATTATTACCATGGTATTTTGAATAACTTACATAGTGGTGTTATATCACCTGCAAAGATTTGAACCTAGGTTTCCACAATTGGAACCCACATCTTTAACCACTTGAGCTAATGTCATTTGATTAAATGTTAAGGTTTGCCCATGGTAATAGAACCTTGGTCTAAGGTGTGATCATTTGCCCCAAACTCCTTGGGAAACTATTTACTTTTTTTACAATAAATAATATAAATATTTATTGAAGCATTATTATGATAGTATAAATATAATAACTAACAGAAAAAAATGCTGTCAACAAGAACATTATTTACAATATTATTATAAACATTAAAAATCAGTCAACTAATACGACTTTTAGCATTTAGAACATAATCACATGATGTATAGATATTTGTTAGTGCTTACTACATAAACACACAATGTATAGTTATGCATATATATGTTATCAAATAAATAGAAAAACTAACAAGAAATACAAATCAAAAAATCATTAAGTAGTATAATATGGGTGAAGTTGTTTCAATCCCATAAAACCGATTAATTTTTAAAAAAAATAATTAATAACAAATTAATCATTTAGTAGTATTAATTAATTAATAACAAATTAATCATTTAGTAGTATAATACGGGTGAAGTTGTTTCAATCCCATAAAACCGATTAAGTTTAAATAAATAAATAACAAATTATCAAATGGCATTAGCTAAACTTTCAAGGAGGAGACCAGGTTAAAATCTTGTCATGCAATACATGCATAATTGTCAAGCTGTTGTAATACAACTATGTGGTCATTATGTATTACAGGTGGGGCCCATTTCAATCCCATATAACCGATTAAAAAAATAAAGCAAGAAGTGAGCCTCACCTTTTCTTGTTACAGATCTTTGGGGAAACGGAATTTTATGAGGAAAAGCTAGGTAGCATGGCAGAAAAGTCATTTTTCAAAGTCCTAACTAGAAGTATAGATGCCTTGGTTGGGGACAAAAGGAAGATCGAATCTATGGCAAACCCTATCCAAGTAGCAAATGTTGTACAAGAAGTGACTATCAAGGATGAGATGATTGAGCATGACATAAAGGTTCTTAAAACTAAAGTGTTAATATGTACGTTCGGCTGATACTAGCCAAGTTGTTCGAAGATTCAAAAAACTGATGAAAGTGGAAGTAGGGATTGAAATCAAATTACTCCGTAACATTTTGTCCAAAAGGATTTTTCCTTGTCATCTTCTTCAATTTGGAAATCAGGGATAAAATAATGGGTTGTGGCCTATGGTTTAGGGGAAGAGATGCATTATACGTAAGACCATGAAATGAGAATTTTTTTGTGGAAACAAAAAACTATTAAAAGGCTTCCAATATGGTTTAGACTTTGTGGATTCTATATCAGTTTATCAATAAGGAGGTTTTGATGAATGTTGGCAATATTCTAGGGGAGTTCATCCAAGGGTGACCAACTACTAAGAAGCAAAGGCACGTTGTATATAACCCAATATGTATTGCCAAAGATATTTTAAAACCTCTGACACATTCCATTAAGATTAAATTACAATCAAGGGAATGCGATCAACAAGTGGTTATGAAAACATTGCATTCTGATGTTGCAAATGTTATGAAACTGGACACATAGCAAGAGATTGCAAAGTGAAAAAGATCGAGAAAGAGACAGAAAATTTTGGGTTTGAAACAAACTTCAATATGAAGCAAGGAGATCATACCATAGTAGATGCTGAATCATATCAAGGATTTTCCACTTCCAAGAAAGTGGCAAAGAAAGCCCCTCTACATCATCAAATGGCAAGGGCCATTATGGTTTGCTCAGATCAACCATTAGAAGAAACAAAGAAGGATGCAAGGGATGAGGAAGTACAATGCACAAGTTAAAACTCAAAAGGAATTAAAGATGCAAAGGAAGAAGGGAAGGTAAAATTTAAAGCAAAAGAGGCAAAAAAGGTCAAGGTTAACCTAGATATCTTTATTTTCCTCTTGTAGTATAAAATCCTCTCCTTGAAACAAAAATGAAAGTAGTGTAGTGTGCACCCCTTGCATTTTAGGGTTTCCTAAGCAGCATAATAAAGAAATGAGTATGGAGGATATCAATGGAAATTTAGGATTTCTAAGTCAGCATAGGAAAGTAATTACTATGAAGGATCATCCTTTCACTTCAGGGTTTGGGCAAAATTTAGGGTTTTCAAAGCAACATACGAAAGTAACTACTATGGACGATCACCCTTGCACTTTTAAGTTTCCCAAGCAACACAAAGAAGAAAGTGTTGGTGAGTCTACTCCTTCAATTTCAGATTCTCCACAGTAGCATAAACCTTTAGAAGGTAAGTCTCATTATGAACAGCATGGAAAAAAGGAAAGGAAGACCTTCAAAGAAAGAACAAAGAGAAAAGGAAACTCAAAGGGATATCAGTTTGGGAAGCCAAAAACAAATAATGCAAGTGTTAACAAGAAGTGGGGCTAAGCTCAAAATAAAAATAAAAAGTGATGATGAAGGTATCATGGAATATTAGGGGTATAAATAAGACCCCTAAAAGAAAAGTTATTAAAGAATTAATAGATTGTTATATTCCTAAGTTTATTTTAATACAAGAAACAACAGTAAGTAGTGAAGACGTAAGGATGCATTAAAAAAGATTTGCAAGATAGGGCAATGTCTAGCAGTTTCTTCTATAAGAGCTTTCGGAGGCATTGCTACAATATGAGACAAACATAAATGGGATGGGCAATTGCTCGAAGCAAAAAGTAAATGGGTTGTTGGTCAAATTTGCAAGAAAGAAGAAGAGGTATTAAAGTGGAATGAAATTCCAACATAAGAATATGCCACAAAATTTTAGTGCCAATTTTTAATGTTGGGGTTATAGATATACATGTTCCAACTATAGTTACTCCTTGTGAAAGTGTTGGAAGGACCTTAATTTTTTTATCAAATACAATGATTCATAATTTTGATCCATGGATTCTTGGGGTCTTCAACACAGTTATATCTCCTTTGGAAAAGAAAGATGGTACTCCTGGATGGTCTGAATCAATGCACGATTTTTCCTTCATTTGTCATTCAAAAGGCCTTTGAGATGCTATTCCTTCAAGCTTTCTATATACACTAGATAATAAACACATTGAGCAAAACTCATATAGCAAAAAAATTCTAAAGATTTTTGTTATCCAAAACATGGTCACAAAAAGAGTATAAATCTCCACAGACATTTTATTCTGTGCAGGATCAGATAACAAACACATTTTCTTAAGATGTGTCAATAATGGTCATCCAAAGCCATTTTGCAATTAGTCTATGTGGCTTCAAGACCCTGATTTCATCCATATGGTTTGGCAGATTACATATTGACCTCCAGAAATCTTATTTGGCTTAAGCAGAGGTTTGGGAGATTACACATTTTTGGGGCAAAGCAGGGCTTATTCAGGAGAACAGAGCAGCAAAGGTGCAGAACAACGGGGCAGATTGGGGAACTTGGATTCCAATTTATTTTTTGGTCTACAGCTAGTCAGGGATCCTTCAATTCTGTTTTCTTTTCTATGACTTGTGGTGCACTAATAAGCGGTTAGCCCAAGGAAGCTACTCACACAATACCTTGAAGATAAGGTAGTGTGGCTACGAGAATGGGGGGAAACTTCATAGTTAGTGCTCAGATTGGGCCGGACACTATCTACAAACAAGATCGGTATGTTTGCGAGCAAACAAACCAGACAAACCCTAGCCTAATACAAGCAAAATAACCTTTGCAGTGACTCACCTGGGCATTCTAAGAGAGATATCCATTGACCTCCAGAAATTTGATTTGGCTTGAGCACATATCTGGCAGATTACACCAGAGATTATTGTTAGGAAGTGAAGTCACTATACAGGTGCACAGTCAGCAGAAAAGGCAGCAGAACAGACTAGACGTCTGGGCTGCTAGACGTCTAGGTCAAACGTCTAGGCAGTAGGCCAGACATTTGGGTTGCTAGACGTCTAGGCAGCAGGCCAGACGTTTGGGCTGCTAGACGTCTAGGCCATACATCTAGGCAGCAGACCAAACATCTGGGCTGCTAGACGTCTAGGCCAGACGTCTAGGCAAGTAGACATCTAGGATAGACGTCAGGACACGAAAGACGAATCGCTTCAGTTCCGCATGGAAACGAACAGTTTTGCGGAGGCTTCCTTTGGGAGAGGAAACGAACGGTTCAAGGTCTTCCCTTCATGCTCTATAAAAGGGACTTGATCCCTTGCATATCAATTAAAAATGAAAGAGATGAACGTAACGTGAATGTAAAGTTTTCCTAAAAATAATAAAAGGAGAAGTTGCAATTGCCCCGTGGTTTTCCTGCACATTGCAGGTTTCCACGTAAATCTGTGTTACTTGTGTTGTTGTTTTGTTTTCTGTTATTATGTTTCTACTTGCAGGTTTAAAACATCTGGTATCAAAGCTCAAGGTTTTGTGGGAGTGGGAGCTTCAACAATGACAGGAGGTGTAACCAAGTTCGAGATTGAGAAATTTGATGGCAGGAACTTCACTCTATGGAAGATGAAGGTGGAGGATTTGCTGATTTAGAATGCCAAGCTCAAGCCTTGAAAGGGTCGCGAGTAAACCGAGCAGCATGAAAGATGAGGAGTGGGCAAGCTTGACAAGAAGGCGTTTCTACAATCCGTCTCTACCTAGCGAACTTCGTCTTGTTCAATGTAGTTGAAGAGAAGACCACGGAAGCCCTTTGGCAAAAGCTTGAAAAGTTGTATGAAACAAAATCAACAACAAATAAGGTTTTCTGAAAAAATAGCTTTATAGCTTGAGGATGAAGGAAAGTTCATCCGTTGTAGATCATTTGAATGAGTTTAATACTCTTATCAATAAATTGGTTTCAGTTAATGTGAAGATGAAGGATGAAGATAGAGCTATCACCCTACTTTGTTCCCTCCCAAACACTTGGGATCATATGGTGATGACCATCAGTAATTCATCATCAAGAACTCTCAAAGTTGATGATTTTGTTGGCAAAAGAGTTGAGGCAAAAAACGTCTTTGAAACCCTCAACCAATGAAGCCCTATCTATGAGAGGTCGATCTTTCGAGGGGAGTAAACAAGGTAGAAAACAATCCAGATCTAAGTCTAAAGGACATAAGCAAAAAGGGAAGTGTTGGCATTGTGGGAAGCCAGGACACTCCAAGAAGAACTGTTGGTAATTAAAGAATGGTGAAAAGCAAAATCAGCCATCAGATGAGGCCAATACAGCAGATTCAGGAGAGACGGCAACATGTGAAGCCTTATGTATCAGTAACAACAGATCTATTTTATATACCTAGGTTTTGGACTCAGGTGCATCTTTCCACGTCTCCCCACAGAGACTGGTTTGACAAATATCAACCATATTGTGGTGGAAAGGTTTATTTGGGTGATGATCACCCTTTAGAAATTGTGGGAAGAGGGGATATAAGGATCAAGTTGGACGATGGTAGAGAAAGGATGTTATGTGATGTACAACATGTGCCCGATTTGCGAAAGAATTTGCTCTCAATCAAGATGATGGATAAGCTAGGGTATTCTGTTACTTTCAGTAACAACTACTGCAAAATTACCAGAGGAGCTCTCGTAGTAGCAAAGGGAGAATCTTATGGGACCCTATATCGCTTATGCGGTGATACGATGACAAACCATGCAGCAGCAACAACTTCTGTTCAGGATGCAGTAATGCTATGGCATCAACGCCTAGGCCATATGAGTGAAAAAGGCCTGAAAATTCTGCATGACAGAGGTATGCTTTCTGGGATTAAGTCTTGCAATTTAGACTTGTGTGAGCACTGTATTTTTGGTAAACAAAAGAGGGTTCGGTTTACTGCAAGTCCTGGTAAGAGTTCTAATTTCTTCAACTTATACATTCGGATATATTTGAATGGAGCCATCTATTTTCTGACTTTTATAGATGATTATTCTAGGAGAGTGTGAGTTTATTTTCTGAAGAAGAAGTCGGAAGCTTTGCAAAAATTTAAAGACTTCAAAGCACGGGTAGAGAAGAGTTTGGGCATGTCGATTTTATGTCTCAGGTCAGATAATGGGGGTGAAAATTGCTCCAAGGAATTTGATAAATTTTGTATGCAGGAAGGTATTAAGCACCAGAAGATTGTACCATACACTCCATAGAAAAATGGTGTGGTTGAGCGGATGAATCACACAATCATGGAACGTGCAAGAAGCATGCTCAACGCAGCCATGTTGGAGAAAAAGTTATGGGCAGAGGCTTTTAATACAATTGTTTATCTTATTAACAGGTCACCTACAACTGCATTGGATGGACAGATTCTAGAGGAGGTTTGGTGTTGTAAGCCAATTGATTACTCTCATTTGCGTACCTTTGGTTGTGATGCGTTTGCCCATGTACCCAAAGAAAAAAGGTCCAATCTTGACCCAAAGTCAAGCAAATGTGTTTTTCTCGGCTATGGAGATATAGTGAAGGGGTATAGACTATGGGATCCTACTGCCCACAAGGTAATTATTAGCCGGGATGTAATTATTGATGAAAAATCCATGCAAAGGAAGGAGGTACAACAAATTCCAAATGTTGTACCAATTGAAGTAGAAATGAGTGAAGAATATGAAAATCAGCATGTTGAACAACAAGTAGAGCAGCCACAACGGTCACAAGACCAAGAGCCACAATCAACAGATCATTGGGTTAGAAGATCTACACGTCCACAAAAGTGCCCGAAAAGGTATTCTCATGTTTATCAGTCCTCTTTTTCTTGGTTAAGTGATGATGGTGAACCTAGTTCATTTCAGGAAGCTAGAGAGTTTGATAATGCAGAAAAGTGGAAGAAATCCATGGAGGAGGAAATCGAGGCACTTCGCAAGGATAAAACGTGGGAACTTGTGGATCTCCCACCTGGGAACGTGGGAACAAGTGGGTGTACAAAGTGAAGAAGAACAGCAATGGGTTGTTGGAACGCTATAAAGCTTGTTTGGTGGCAAAAGGCTATGTGCAGAAGTCAGGTATTGACTTTAATGAAATTTTCTCTCCAGTTGTGAAGATGACTACTATTAGAGTTCTACTTGCACTTGGAGCTGCACAAGACATAGAACTAGAGCAGCTTGATGTAAAGACCGCTTTCCTACATGGTGATCTCGAGGAAGAGATTTATATGGTTTAGCCTGAGGGCTATAAGGAAAGAGGCAAAGAGCATTTGGTTTGCAGACTAAAGAAATCACTGTACGGGTTGAAACAGGCGCCAAGGATGTGGTACAGGAAATTTGACACCTTCATGAAGAGCCAAGGTTTCAGCAGGAGTGAAGCTGACCATTGTGGATACTATAAGAGGTTTGATGATGGCAGTTTTATTATTTTGTTGTTGTATGTTGATGATATGTCTGGTTGCAAGCCCAGACATGAATAAAATCATTGAACTTAAGGCTCAGTTAGCTAGGACATTTGAAATGAAGGATTTAGGAGCAGCAAACCAAATTTTAGGGATGAAGATACACAGGGACAGAAAAGGAAGAAAGATATGGTTAAGTCAAAAGTCATATGTGGAGAAGATTTTGTAGCGCTTCAATATGCAGAATGCAAAACCAGTTAGTACCCCACTTCTTCCACACTTAAAATTGTCTTCCAACCAGTGTCCTAGAACAGAAGCAGAGAAGACAAGCACGTCTCATGTATCGTATTCATCAATAGTAGGAAGCCTCATGTATGCCATGGTGAGCACCAAATCGGATATTGCCCAAGCAATGGGAGTAGTTAGCCGATACATGGCAAATCCTGGTAAGGAGCATTGGAATGCGATGAAGTGGATATTTAGATATTTAAGAGCCACTTCAGATGTTGCCATTTACTTTGGATCGACAGATTTGCAAGTTAAAGGTTTTGTGGATTCTGATTATGGTGGAGATAGAGATAGTCTGATTATGCTCTATGGAAGATGAAGATGGAGGATTTCCTGGTTCAGAATGACCAAGCTCAAGCCTTGAAAGGGGTCACGAGTAAACCGAGCAGCATGAAAGATGAGGAGTGGGCAACGCTAGATAGGAAGGCGGTTTCTACAATCCGTCTCTGCCTAGCAAACTCCGTCTTGTTCAATGTAGCTGAAGAGAAGACCGCGGAAGCCCTTTGGCAAAAGCTTGAAAAGTTGTATGAAACAAAATAAGCAACAAATAAGGTTTTTTTTTTTTTAAAAACAACTTTATAGCTTGAGGATGAAGGAAATTTCATCCTTGGTAGATCATTTGAATGAGTTTAATACTCTTATCAGTAAACTGGTTTTAGTTAATGTGAATATGGAGGATGAAGATAGAGCTATCACCCTACTTTGTTCCCTCCCGGATCATTGGGATCATATGGTGATGAACATCAGTAATTCGTCATCAGGAACTCTCAAATTTTATGATGTGGTAGCCACTTTGTTGGCAGAAGAGTTGAGGCAAAAAATGTCTTTGGAACCCTCAACCAATGAAGCCCTATCTATGAGAGGTCGATCTTTTGAGGGGAGTAAACAAGGTAGAAAATAGTCCAGATCTAAGTCTAAAGGACGTAAGTAGAAAGGAAAGTGTTGGCATTGTGGGAAGCCAAGACACTCAAAGAAGGACTGTTGGCAATTAAAGAATGGTGAAAAGCAAAATCAACTATCAATTGAGGCCAGTGCAACAGATTCAAGAGAGACGGCAACATGTGAAGCCTTTTGTATCAGTAATAGCAGATTTGTTTTATATACCTAGGTTTTGGACTCAGATGCATCTTTCCACGTCTCCCCATAGAGACTGGTTTGACAAATATCAGCCATACTGTGGTGGAAAGGTCTATTTGGGTGATGATCACCCTTTAGAAATTGTGGGAAGAGGGGATATAAGGATCAAGCTAGACGATGGTAGAGAAAGGATGTTATGTGATGTGCGACATGTGCCTGATTTGAGGAAGAATTTGCCCTCGATCAAAATGATGGATAAGCTAGGGTATTTTGTCACTTTCATTAACAACTATTGCAAGATTACCAGAGGAGCTCTTGTAGTAGCAAAGGGAGAATCTTATGGGACCTTATACCGTTTATGCGGTGATACGGTGACAAACCATCCAACAATAACAACTTCTGTTAAGGATGCAGTAATGCTATGGCATCAACGCCTAGGCCATATGAGTGAAAAAGGCCTAAAAATTCTGCATGACAGAGGTATGCTTTCTGGGATTAAGTCTTGTAATTTAGACTTATGTGAGCACTATATTTTTGGTAAACAGAAGAGGGTTCGATTTACTTCAAGTCCTGGTAAGAGTTCTGATTTCTTCAACTTATACATTCGGATATATTTGGACCAATCCCCACTCAATCCTTGAATGGCGCTATCTATTTTCTGACTTTTATAAATGATTATTCTAGGAGAGTGTGAGTTTATTTTCTGAAGAAGAAGTCGAAAGCTTTGCAAAAATTTAAAGACTTCAAAGCACGGGTAGAGAAGAGTTTGGGCAAGTCGATTTTATGTCTCAGGTCAGATAATGGAGGTGAAAATTGCTCCAAGGAATTTGATAAATTTTGTATGCAGGAAGGTATTAAGCACCAGAAGATTGTACCATACACTCCACAACAAAATGGTGTGGCTGAGCGGGTGAATCGCACAATCATGGAACATGCAAGAAGCATGCTCAACGGAGCCATGTTGGAGAAAAAGTTATGGGCAGAGGCTTTTAATACAGTTATTTATCTTATTAACAGGTCACCTACAACTGCATTGGATGGACAGATTTTGGAGGAGGTTTGGTGTTGTAAGCCAGTTGATTACTCTCATTTACGTACCTTTGGTTGTGATGCATTTGCCCATGTACCCAAATAAAAAAGGTCCAAGCTTGACCCAAAGTCAAGCAAATGTGTTTTTCTCAGCTATGGAGATATAGTGAAGGGGTATAGACTATGGGATCCTACTGCCCACAAGGTAATTATTAGCCGGGATGTAATTATTGATGAAAAATCCATGCAAAGGAGGTACAAAAAACTCCTAATGTTGTACAAGTTGAAGTAGAAATGTGTGAAGATGAATATGAAAATCAGCATGCTGAAGTTTTTGATCAGCATGCAGAACAACAAGTAGAACAGCAAGTAGAGCAGCCACAACGGTCACAAGACCAAGAGCCACAAATGACAGATCATTGGGTTAGAATATCTACACGTTCACAAAAGTGTTCGAAAAGGTATTCTCATGCGTATCAGTCCTCTTTTTCTTTGTTAACTGATGATGGTGAACCTAGTTCATTTCAGGAAGCTAGAGAGTTTGAAAATGCAAAAAAGTGGAAGATATCCATGGAGGAGGAAATCGAGGCACTTCACAAGAATAAAACGTGGGAACTTGTGGATCTCCTACCTGGAAGAAAGACTGTTGGAAACAAGTGGGTGTACAAAGTGAAGAAGAACAGCAATGGGTTGTTGGAACGCTATAAAGCTCGTTTGGTGGCAAAAGGCTATGTGCAGAAGTCAGGTATTGACTTTAATGAAATTTTCTCTCCAATTGTGAAGATGACTACTATTAGAGTTCTATTTGCACTTGGAGCTGCACAAGATATAGAACTGGAGCAGCTTGATGTAAAGACTGCTTTCCTACATGGTGATCTCGAGGAAGAGATTTATATGGTTCAGCCTGAGGGCTATAAGGAAAGAGGCAAAGAGCATTTGGTTTGTAGACTGAAGAAATCATCGTACGGGTTGAAACAGGCGCCAAGGATGTGGTACAGGAAATTTGACACCTTCATGAAGAGCCAAGGTTTCAGCAAGAGTGAAGCTGACCATTGTGGATACTATAAGAGGTTTGATGATGGCAGTTTTATTATTTTGTTGTTGTATGTTGATGATATGTTGGTTGCAAGCCCCAACATGAAGAAAATCATTGAACTTAAGGCTCAGTTGGCTAGGACATTTGAAATGAAGGATTTAGGAGCAACAAACCAAATTTTAGGGATGAAGATACACAGGGACAGAAAAGGAAGAAAGATATGGTTAAGTCAAAAGTCATATGTGGAGAAGATTTTGTAGCGCTTCAATGTGCAGAATGCAAAACCAGTTAGTACCCCACTTCTTCCACACTTAAAATTGTCTTCCAACCAGTGTCCTAGAACAGAAGCAGAGAAGACAAGCACGTCTCGAGTACCGTATTCATCAACAGTAGGAAGCTTCATGTATGCCATGGTGAGCACCAGACTAGGTATTGCCCAAGCAGTGGGAGTAGTCAGCCGGTACATGGCAAATCCTGGTAAGGAGCATTGGAATGCGGTGAAGTTGATATTTAGATATTTAAGAGCCACTTCAAATGTTGCCATTTACTTTGGATCGACAGATTTGCAAGTTAAAGGTTTTGTGGATTCTGATTATGGTGGAGATAGAGATAGTATGATTATGCTCTATGGAAGATGAAGATGGAGGATTTGCTATTTCAGAATGACCAAGCTCAAGCCTTGAAAGGGGTCGCGAGTAAACCGAGCAGCATGAAAGATGAGGAGTGGGCAACACTAGACAGGAAGGCGGTTTCTACAATCCGTCTCTGCCTAGCAAACTCCGTCTTGTTCAATGTAGTTGAAGAGAAGACCACGGAAGCCCTTTGGCAAAATCTTGAAAAGTTGTATGAAACAAAATCAGCAACAAATAAGGTTTTTTCTAAAAAAAATAGCTTTATAGCTTGAGGATGAAGGAAAGTTCATCTGTGGTAGATCATTTGAATGAGTTTAATACTCTTATCAGTAAACTGGTTTCAGTTAATGTGAATATGAAGGATGAAGATAGAGCTATCACCCTACTTTGTTCCCTCCCAAACACTTGGGATCATATGGTGATGACCATCAGTAATTCATCATCAGGAACTCTCAAATTTTATGATGTGGTAGCCACTTTGTTGGCAGAAGAGTTGAGGCAAAAAATGTCTTTGGAACCCTCAACCAATGAAGCCCTATCTGTGAGAGGTCGATCTTTCGAGGGGAGTAAACAAGGTAGAAAACAGTCCAGATCTAAGTCTAAAGGACGTAAGTAGAAAGGAAAGTGTTGGCATTGTGGGAAGCCAAGACACTCAAAGAAGGACTGTTGGCAATTAAAGAATGGTGAAAAGCAAAATCAGCTATCAATTGAGGCCAGTGCAATAGATTCAGGAGAGATGGCAACATGTGAAGCCTTTTGTATCAGTAACAGTAGATTTGTTTTATATACATGGGTTTTGGACTCAGGTGCATCTTTCCACATGTCTCCCCACAGACACTGGTTTGACAAATATCAGCCATACTGTGGTGGAAAGGTCTATTTGGGTGATGATCACCCTTTAGAAATTGTGGGAAGAGGGGATATAAGGATCAGGCTAGACGATGGTAGAGAAAGGATGTTATGTGATGTGCGACATGTGCCCGATTTGAGGAAGAATTTGCTCTCAATCAAAATGATGGATAAGCTAGGGTATTCTATCACTTTCAGTAACAACTACTGCAAGATTACCAAAGGAGCTCTTGTAGTAGCAAAGGGAGAATCTTATGGGACCTTATACCATTTATGCGGTGATACGGTGACAAACCATGCAGTAGCAACAACTTCTATTAAGGATGCAGTAATGCTATGTCATCAACGCCTAGGCCATATGAGTGAAAAAGGTCTAAAAATTCTGCATGACAAAGGTATGCTTTCTGGGATTAAGTCTTGTAATTTAGACTTATGTGAGCACTATATTTTTGGTAAACAGAAGAGGGTTCAGTTTACTTCAAGTCCTGGTAAGAGTTCTGATTTCTTCAACTTATACATTCGGATATATTTGGACCAATCCCCACTCAGTCCTTGAATGGCGCCATCTATTTTTTGACTTTTATAGATGATTATTCTAGGAGAGTGTGAGTTTATTTTCTAAAGAAGAAGTCGGAAGCTTTGCAAAAATTTAAAGAGTTCAAAGCACGGGTAGAGAAGAGTTTGGACAAGTCGATTTTATGTCTCAGGTCAGATAATGGGGGTGAAAATTGCTCCAAGGAATTTGATAAATTTTGTATGCAGGAAGGTATTAAGCACCAGAAGATTGTACCATACACTCCACAACAAAATGGTGTGGCTGAGCAGATGAATCACACAATCATGGAACATGCAAGAAGCATGCTCAACGCAGCCATGTTGGAGAAAAAGTTATGGGTAGAGGCTGTTAATACAATTGTTTATCTTATTAACAAGTCACCTACAACTGCATTGGATGGACATATTTTGGAGGAGGTTTGGTGTTGTAAGCCAATTGATTACTCTCATTTGTGTACCTTTGGTTGTGATGCATTTGCCCATGTACCCAAAGAAAAAAGGTCCAAGCTTGACCCAAAGTCAAGAAAATGTGTTTTTCTCGGCTATGGAGATATAGTGAAGGGGTATAGACTGTGGGATCCTACTTCCCACAAGGTAATTATTAGTTGAGATGTAATTGTTGATGAAAAATCCATGCAAACGAGGTACAAAAAACTCCTAATGTTGTACAAGTTGAAGTAGAAATGTGTGAAGATGAATATGAAAATCAACATGCTAAAGTTTTTGATCAGCATGCAGAACAACAAGTAGAGCAGCCACAATGGTCACAAGACCAAGAGCCACAAATGACAGATCATTGGGTTAGAAGATCTACACGTCCACAAAAGTGTCCGAAAAGGTATTCTCATGTGTATCAGTCCTCTTTTGCTTTGTTAACTGATGATGGTGAACCTAGTTCATTTCAGGAAGCTAGAGAGTTTGAAAATGCAGAAAAGTGGAAGAAATCCATGGAGGAGGAAATCGAGGCACTTCGCAAGAATAAAACATGGGAACTTGTGGATCTCCTACCTGGAAGAAATATTTTTGGAAACAAGTGGGTGTACAAAGTGAAGAAGAACAACGATGGGTTGTTGGAACGCTATAAAGCTCGCTTGGTAACAAAAGGCTATGTGCAGAAGTCAAGTATTGACTTCAATGAAATTTTCTCTCCAGTTGTGAAGATGACTACTATTAGAGTTCTACTTGCACTTGTAGCTGCATAGGATTTGGAATTGGAGCAGCTTGATGTAAAGAATGCTTTCTTGCATGGTGATCTCGAGGAAGAGATTTATATGGATCAACCTGAGGGCTATGAAGAAAGAGGCAAAGAGCATTTGGTTTGCAGATTGAAGAAATCACTGTACGGGTTGAAACAGGTGCCAAGGATGTGGTATAGGAAATTTGACACCTTCATGAAGAGCCAAGGTTTCAGTAGGAGTGAAGCTGACCATTGTGCATACTATAAGAGGTTTGATGATGGCAGTTTTATTATTTTGTTGTTGTATGTTGATGATATGCTCGTTGTAGGTCCCAGCATGAAGAAAATCATTGATCTTAAAGCTCCGTTGGCTAGGACATTTGAAATGAAGGAGTTAGGAGCAGCAAACCAAATTTTAGTGATGAAGATACATAAGGACAGAAAATAAAGAAGGATCTGGTTAAGTCAAAAGTCATATGTGGAAAATATTCTACAGTGCTTCAATATGCAGAATGCAAAACCAGTTAGTACCCCACTTATTCCACACTTAAAGTTGTCTTCCAACCAGTGTTTTAGAATAGAAGCAGAGAGGACAAGCATGTCTCGTGTACCATATTCATCAACAATAGGAAGCCTCATGTATGCCATGGTGAGCACCAGACCGGATATTGCCCAAGCAGTGGGAGTAGTCAGTCGATACATGGCAAATCCTGGTAAGGAGCATTGGAATGCGGTGAAGTGGATATTCAAATATTTAAGAGCCACTTCAGATGTTGCCATTTACTTTGGATCGAAATATTTGCAAGTTACAAGTTTTGTGGATTCTAATTATGGTGGAGATAGATATGGGAGAAAATCCACTACAGGATATACCTTCACTCTTGTTGGAGGAGTGGTGAGTTGGGCTTCTAAGTTGCAGTCTGTTGTGGCTTTATCAACCATTGAAGCAGAATACATTGCAACAAATCATGCTAGCAAAGAGGCAATTTGGCTAGAGCAAGGTAATGCAGGAGAAAATTACGCTGCATTGTAATAGCCAAAGTGCTATTCAGCTAGTGAAGAATCCAACATTCCATGATCGCACGAAACACATCGATGTCAAGTACCACTTTCAAAGAAATGTGGTGGAAGAAGGTAGGATCTTGTTGCAGAAAATTGACACTAAAGTGAATCCTGTAGATATGCTTACAAAGCCTATCAAGGTAGAGAAGTTTGAGTGGTGCAAAACTTCTCTGGGCTTGTTGAAAAGGTAAAAAGGGCAGCATTGGGCAATTGGCATTGGATGAAAATTTTTGGTAGAAGAATTCTTGAATACTGACTTCAAGTGGGAGAATGTTAGGAAGTGAAGTCACTATGCAGTACATGTAATAGAAAAGAGGACAGAAACAGGCCAGAGCAGGCCAAATTTCTGACCTGCTAGATGTTTGGGTCAAACATCTAGGCAGCAACCTAGACGTCTGATCTGCTAAACGTCTAAGACATACGTATAGGCAACAAGCCAGACGTCTGGGTTGGCAAATGTCTAGGCTAGACGTCTGGGCTGCCAAACATCTAGGCTGGCAGACCTCTAGGCTAGACATCTGGGCTTCTAGACATCTAGGCTAGACATCTGGGCTACCAGAAGTCTAGGCTGGTAGACATCCTGATAGACATCTAACATAGAAGATGAATAGGTTCAAGGAGAGGAAACGAACAGTTTTTTGGAGACTTCCATCAGGAGAGGAAACAAACAGTTTGAGTCTTCCTTCTGATCTATAAAATGGGTGTGATCCCTTTCATATGTAATGTTGTTGAAATGTTGAGAAACATGAATGTAAAGTTTTGCTAAAAATAATAAAAGGAGAAGTTGCCATTGCCCCGTGGTTTTTCCTGCACATTGTAGATTTCCACGTAAATATTTGTGTCACTTGTGTTGTTTTTGTTTTATGTTATTGTGTTTCCTCTTACAGGTATAAAATCTAAAGAATTTCCTAACAACTCCTAGGCATTTTTTGAACAACATTTTTCGTGTTCTGAACCGATAAACGTGATCCGCTGCCTCCACCTATGGGCTGCTCGGAATTTCAGGGCCAACCCCTATCAAGCAACTTATAGCACAACAGACTATTGTTCACTGACAGCACTAATAATGTTGACAACACGGTTGTCCCCCACTGTGGGGCACAAACCCATGGATGATCCCCTTGACAGATCACACGATATGGCAGCTCCGACGACCTAGAAGCTGGCGACCCCCTGAAACTATTGGTGGATAACGATCTGATCCTTTCGATCAGGCGACCTTTGACTGAAGTCGACAACATCAAGATCCATAGCAGACTCCATGGAACTCACCCTAACCAGGCAGGAATCCCAGGACCTTGGATCTGACCCTACACACACTTCGAGGCTGACATGGTACGACGATGAGGAGACCGACCTAGCGGGTGCTCACCCCAAGGTGTTCATGTGGTGCATTAGATGGTGTGGACACGTGGGGTAACATTAGACGACATGCGGTGTGGACATGTGGTGCATCATCGAACGGTGTGTGGTGTGGACATGTGGTGCATCATTGAACGACGTGCATGGACACATGGAAGCGTCTATTCCTCCTTCGAAGTGAGCAGTAAAACCAGTTTTCATAGGTCGATTGCTCGTAGGCAATCGACTAAAAAGGGAGAGTTGTTCATTTTAAACACCCTGAATTGCAACTATATGATGCACGTGGGACAATAGTCCCTAAAAATTTTGTTTCTCCAACTGAACATCGACGAAGCCGATAACATTGAGGTTGTGCTCTTTCGAACTCGTCCTGAGTGACAACTAGGACAGGAAGCCGACTGCCCCTAAGGAGTTGAGGAGCATGAGGTTGCGCACTCGAATCCTGCGTGCAACAATATTCATTTTGCTGCACTAGCAAGGAGGCCTATTTTTGCAAAAATTCAAACACAAACTAGTGCTCTTGTTTTCTCAAATTGAGGGATGTAACACAAAAAATAGCACATTTTTTTTTGCAAATTAGGGAGATCTAAAACTTTCTCAAAACCTTTCTAAAAATAGTTTTGAGAGTAAGAGTTTTGATTTTTTTCCACATAAAATCTCATGAGGAATAGACCTTGGATCTCAAAGACTCTTCATCGTCTAAGGAACAATCGTAGGAGGAACAAACTCCAACGTCAGACCACTCGATCCAATTTTTGTCGTATGCTTAGAAGGCATAGAAAGAGTTTACCCCATTTTAATTCTTACAAAAATCCTTTGGCAGGTTTGGATTTTAGCTATGGTCCAATTAGGATTAGAGAGTCATTTAATCCTGATGCACCTCCCATTTTTGAGTATTGAAGAATTAAGGGTCCACCAATACCAAGTCGTGTGTCGACTGGTTCTGGATTGCCTTTCAAACGCAGGTCATGTGTCGACTTGATCTTGAAAGGTGTGCTACCTTGTTAATTTTGCAAAACAAAAGGGGGAAAATCAAAGAAATTGTGATTCTTTTTTGCAAAATTGTAACACAAGGGGGGGAATTTGAATATCAAAATTTTTGCAAACACAAAATCAAAATTTTTTGCAAAAATTATTGTAATAAAGGTGCATTTTCGATTGCATTCGACACCTTTTTAAATTGGCATTGTAAAAATAGGTGCATTTTTGGTCGAATCCGACACCTAAGTGTTAAAAATTTGTGGGCACTTTTGTATGTATGTTGCATTTAATTCTTGTTTTTGCAATTACATCTTAAGTTAAAATCAAAAGCACTAAAGACCTCAAATTTTACACCCATTAGAGCCAATTTTTATTTTGATATTCACTCCATAAAATACCCTAAATTCACTCTTCTTGTTTGGCTTAAATTCCTCAAACTGATCATCCTTCTTCAGAAGGGTTTTTAGGCAGGTGCCATTAAATATCTTTTTGAGTGAATTCTCTTTCAATACTCATTTGGGTATATTGACAGAGAACATTTTTGTGAGATAAGGAACCTTCAAAGTAGCAATTGTTTGCACTAAGGGGGGATAATTCCTTTCTACATCAAAATATTTTTTTTTGCAAAAATAAGGGATAAAACTTGTAAAGGCAATCAGAAAGGAAGAAATCATCAAATTGTACCTTTTCTTTTAGGCTTCATAACAACAAATTTTTGCTTGAAGTACTTGCAATAAGAGGGGGTTTTTTGGTGAACTTTTTTTTGATAATTTGCCTAGGAGACAAAGTTTTGTATCTTTTGCACTAAAGGGGGAAGACTTCAAAAATTACCTAAGGGGGATAAATTTGTAAACCTCGGCAGCACCATTGTAAACCTCTTTTTAGGCTTCATAACAACAAATATTTTGCTTGAAGTACTTGTAATAAGGGGGGATTTTTTGGTGAAATTTTTGAAATTTGCCTAGAAGACAAGGTAAAACCTCTTTTTAGGCTTCATAACAACAAATTTTTGCTTGAAGTACTTAAGGGAGGGATAATTTTTTTCTTTTTTCAAAGAATATTTTGCAACAAAGGGGGAAGACTAGTAAGGGTGCATTTTCGGCAACGACCGACACCTTAGTCAAACTTCTTGCAAAATTCCATCAAAGAATATTTTGCAAAAAGGGGGGAAGACTTGTAAGGGTGCATTTTCGACAACGACCAACACCTTAGTCAAACTTCTTGCAAAATTCCTTCAAAAAAAATATTTTGCAAAAAGGGGAGGAAGACTTGTAAGGGTGCATTTTCGGCAGTGACCGACACCTTAGTCAAACTTCTTGCAAAATTCCATCAAAGAATATTTTGCAAAAGGGGGGAGAAGACTTGTAAGGGTGCATTTTCGGCAGTGACCGACACCTTAGTCAAACTTCTTGCACAATTCTATTGTAAAAGGTGCATTTTCGACAGATACCGACACCTTAAAAATGGGCAGATCAAAGAAGAAAAATGCCCCAAAACTAACTAATGATGTTGCAAAATCAGTTAAAGGTCCTTACTTTCCACCAGGGATGGAAGGAATGGATTTTTATGAGGATGACACATTTCTCACACTACGTAGTGGTGTAAAATCCATTCTCAAAGATTCTGAGTCTTGTGAAGATCTTCAGAACAATGGTGCTCTAATCCCTATTGGTGTTGTAAGGGCAATATACATGTCATTTGTTTCACTTGACATTGCCCAACGTAAAAAGAAAAGGGAAATCAGTGAGGAATCAGAGGTCATGCTCCTAATGGAAGATGTTTGTTGTGACACAAGTGACCTTCAGCCCATGGTGGCGAATGCTTGTTGTAACACAAGTGAACTTCAGCCCATGGTGGCGAATGCTTGTTGTGACACAAGTGACCTCAAGCCCATTATGGCCAATGCTTGTTGTGATACAAGCAACCTCATGCCTATCATGGTAGATATCAATTGTAGCCCAGGTGATCTCATCACAAAGGCAGATTTTGCTTATGACAGGGAAATAACGCCCCCCCCCCCCCCCCCCCCCCCCCCCCCCCCCCCCCCCCCCCCCCCCCCCCCGGCCCCCGCCCCGCCCCCCGCCGCCCCCCCCCCCCCCCCGCCCCCCCCCCCCCCCCCCCCCCCCCCCCGGCCCGCGCGCGCCGCCGCCCCCCCCCCCCCCCCCCCCCCCCCCCCCCCCCCGCCCCCCCCCCCCCGCCCCCCGCCCCCCCCCCCCCCCCGCCCCCCCCCCCCCCCCCCCCCCCCCCCCCCTCCCCGCCCCCCCCCCCCCCCCCCCCCCCCCCCCCCCCCCCCCCCCCCCCCCCCCCCCGCCCCCCCCCCCCCCCCCCCCCCGCCCCCCCCCCCCCCGCCCCCCCCCCCCCCCCCCCCCCCCCCCCCCCGCCCCCCCCGCCCCCCCCCCCCCCCCCCCCCCCCCCCCCCCCCCCCCCCCCCCCCCCCCCCGCCCCCCCCCCCCCCCCCCCCCCCGCCCCCCCCCCCCCCCCCCCCCCCCCCCCCCCCCCCCCCCCCCCCCCCCCCCCCCCCCCCCCCCCCCCCCCCCCCCCCCCCCCCCCCCCCCCCACCCCCCCGCCGCCCCGCCCGCCCCCGCCCCCCCCGCGCCGCCCCGCCCCCCCCCCCCCCGCCCCCCCCCCCCCCCCCCCCCCCCCCCCCCCCGCCCCCCCCCCCCCCCCCCCCCCCCCCCCCGCCCCCCCCCCGCCCCCCGCCCCCCCCCCCCCGCCGCCCCCCCCCCCCCCCCCCCCCCCCCCCCCCCCCCCCCCCCCCGCCCCCCCCCCCCCCCCCCCCCCCCCCCCCCCCCCCCCCCCCCCCCCCCCCCCCCCCCCCCCCCCCCCCCCGCCCCCCCCCCCCCCCCCCCCCCGCCCCCCCCCCCCGCCCCCCCCCCCCCCCCCCCCCCCGCCGCCCCCGCCGCCCCCCGCGCGCCCCCGCCCCGCCCGCCCCCCCCCCGCCGCGCGCCCCGCGCGGCGGCGCCCCCCCGGCCCCCCCCCCCGCCCCCCCGCCCCCCGCCGCCCCCCCCCCCCCCCCCCCCCCCCCCCCCCCCCCCCCCCCCCCCGCCCCGCCCCCCGCCCCCCCCCCCCCCCCCCCCCCCCCCCC
Source organism: Wollemia nobilis (assembly GCA_028583015.1). Taxonomy (NCBI): domain Eukaryota; kingdom Viridiplantae; phylum Streptophyta; class Pinopsida; order Araucariales; family Araucariaceae; genus Wollemia; species Wollemia nobilis. The sequence goes on from JAQPPZ010014333.1 coordinate 39,543, forward strand.
CCCCCCGCGCGCCCCGCCCCCCCCCCCCCCCCCCCCCCCCCCCCCCCCCCCCCCCCCCCCCCCCCCCCCCCCCCCCCCCCCCCCCCCGCCCCCCCCCCCCCCCCCCCCCCCCCCCCGCCCCCCCCCCCCCCCCCCCGCCCCCCCCCCCCCCCCCCCCCCCCCCCCCCCCCCCCGCCCGGCCGCCCGCGCCCCCCCCCCGCCCCCCCCCCCCCCCCCCCGCGGCCCCACAATAGTGACTTAAAAGCTGAAAATCCTCAAAAAGAGCTCCATAATCTCATCAATAGTGACAAATGCCATATTGTTAAAAGCATTGATGAAGATGAAGAACTTGGGTGTTTTGAAAAACACACCAAAGGCATTGGATCCAAACTCATGAACAAAATGGGATTCAATGGTGAAATATTAGGTAAACATGGGAAAGGTATTAAAACTCCTATAATGCCAAATGTTAGGCCAAAGAAATAAGGCCTTGGCTATGATGGACAAGCAAGTACCAGTAAAACCATGTTTGAAAAACCTAAATCTCCAACAACTCCTACAAAGCATTGTTGCAGTCATTGTGGAAGAACATGACATGTAGCAACTAGGTGTTGGAAACTACATCCTTGTAATTCATGTGGATGTACAAATCACTCCTCTTCAAATTGTTGGTACAAAGTGAAAATGGCCAACAAGGTTCATATCAATTGTGGATGGATAGATCTCACACAATGGACCAAGATAAAAGAAATGTTGTATGGCTTCTACAAGAAAAGTAAAACCTATGGTAAACCCAGAGGCATATCCAGTGACAGTCTAAGTGGCAGTCCCAGAGGCAATGACCCAGAGACATACCTAAAGGCAAACCCAGTAACAAAGATCTAGAGGCAGACCTATAGGCAGATCTAGAGGCAATGATCCAGAGGTAGATTCACAGGCAGATCCAAAGGTAGATTCATAGGTAGATCCAGAGATAGACCCAGAGGTACTCATCCAGAGGTACACTTAGAGCCAGATCTAGAGCCATGAGCCAGAGCAAGAGCCAACATACCAACATATTTCATTTCTCTCCTTCACTGTATGGGGGAGTTATATACATTACCCAAATAATGTAATAAGGGGGGATGTTAGAGTAATATTACCTTACTTGGGTAATTACCATATGATGTTAGGGTAAATAGGTGTTATTACATTTATTTTCCCTAGGGTTGATATTCGCATTGTTAGCGAATATCTTCTAGTTAGAGGTTAGCGATATTATGTTGATGTTGTTAGCTACATTTTAGGAGGATATTTTACTATCCTCATCTAGGCTATCTATAGCCTAGAACCTTTGTATATATACTTGGAATTATTAATGAAATGTCTAAGGTTCCTAGATTTACACGTAGGTTGAATATAATGATTTTAAACATTATTTCTAACAAAGACTTCCTTCTAAACACATAGACATTGAATTTTAGGTCATGCCTTATGGCCTAGCAAATGCCCTAGCCACATTCCAAAGTCTAATGAATAAGATTTTTAGGCCTTGCCTTTGGAAATTCAATCTGATAATCTTCTAATGACATCCTCATCTATAGTAAAATTTGGGAAAAGCACTTGACTCAGTTGGATCAAGCCTTTCAACTACTTTCAGAAAATAAACTCTCTATACCAAGTGCACTTTTGCTCAAATGTAATTCAAAGATCTAGGTCATATTGTTTCATAGGTGGATCCTCAAAAAATTGAAGACATTCAAAAATGACCTAAACCCAAGACCCTCAAGAACTTGCAACGATTCCTAGGTCTCACTAGCTATTACCGTAAGTTTCTTAAGGACTATTCATTCATGTGGACCAAAGCAGCAGAAAGGGCTTTTAAATTTCTCAAAGTAGACCATGTGCACCACTCTCATACTCACTATGTTGGATTTGCCTAAACCATTTACAATTGAAAGTGATGCATCTGGAAGTGGAATTGAGGCAGTACTCATGCGAGAAAGGAGACCTTTAACTTTCACATGTAAGGTGCACATAGACAAAAAATTGGTAAAATTGACATATGAAAAGGGAACGATGGCCATCCTTCATGTCATATATAATAACATATTGGTGGTCGTATCTTGTGGGATGACATTTCTACAACAAAACAAACCACCAGAGTCTTAAATACTTCTTAGATCAAAGGATATCTTCTCCTGAACAACAGAAGTGGCTCACTAAATTGTTGGGCTATGATTATGAGATCATCTACAAAAGAGAGAAAGAGAATGTCGTAGTCAATAATGTGTCTCACAAATTTGATGATCAAGTGATGCTTTGTGAATTGTCTTTACCACATCCAAATTGGTTGCACAAAGTCCAACAAGAATGGCAACAGGATACACAAATGCAATAGCTCATTCAACAATTATCCACCAACTCTACAACCAAGCCAAGGTATTCATGGGATGGGCAATACTTGCATTGTAAGGAACGCATTATGCTTGTTGCGAACTCCACTATTTAGGACATATTGTTACAGATTCAACAAGGCATTTGAGATTCTTAAAGACTTATCAACACACAAAAAGATACTTCTTATGAAGAGGAATGAAACAAAATATTAAAAAGCTTGTTCAAGACTTATCAACGCCATAAAGGGGAAATAATTTGGGTTCCAAGCATGCACCAACCATTACCAATTCCAACCACAGTATAGACCAACACCTTCATGGATTTCATTGTGGGATTGCCAAAGTCAGGAGGCAAATTGGTCATTCTTGTTGTCATGGATCGTCTCTAAGTATGCTCATTTTTGTCCACTAGCCCATCCTCACACAACTTCCACTATTGCCTAAACCATCATTGACCAAATTTTCCTCCTCCATGGAACGTAGACTTCCATAGTCTATGACTGTTACCCAACCTTCGCCAATAATTTTTGGAAGGAAATATTTAAGCTTCATAAAATCCAATTGAAAATGAGCTTGGCATGCCATCCACAAACTAATGGCCAAATAGAAATCATCAAGTGCTTGGAGTCTTACTTGCATTGCTTTGCTTTGGAGTAACAAACCCACTAGACCAAATGGATACCACTAGCTGAACGGTGGTACAATACTGCTTATCACACGACAACCAAGATGACCCTATATGAAGTCGTACTAACCAACTCTCAGTTGAAACTGTTATGAGGAAACACACTAGATAAAGAACCTAGACAAGTTGGCAGAACCTTTGGCTATGGATCTTATACCACTGTAATGTTCCACACTGGTTTGATATTTTTGCCTTGCAATTATTTTTGTTTTTTGGGGTTTTATGATTTTTTTTATGTTTTTTGAATGCTCAAAAAATTGCGAACAACAATAGTCAAAATGCTATAAATTTAAAACTACCAATAAAAATGCTTTGAAAATTGAAACATAGATAATAGACATATATAGCTACAAACCCAGTGAAGGAAATGGTAAAATAATCAAGTACCCAAAAGTTATTAAAATCTGGAAAACACAGTTCAGACTCAGTCCAGCAACACAAAAAACTTGATTTATTAATAATATCTTCAAATACAATGATTTCTCCAGCAAACAAATAGCCTCAATGTACCCTAGGCGCCAAGGATGAGAGCAAAAAATGATCAAGAAATGGGGTGATTCCTCTGCACAAATTCCCACGCTGCCCTCTATGGTACGACCAAGTACAATAGGTGTACGACCAACAACCAAAGTGTCCCAAAACTGCCTCCAAACACTCCAAATCCAATCCAAATGCAATCGTTGGGCTAAAATAAATATGATGTCCAAGTTTGCTCTAAAAACCTATCAAAAAACTCCAACAAAATGATGAAGGCCAAATGATACGGCCAAGCTGGAGGCTGAACAACAAAATAAATGGCAGCAAATATACTCTGATTCAACCTTGCTATTCACCTGAACTCCACTCTGAATCCTCAAACAATGAAGCCCAACTGCATTCCCTGAAGTAGAAATGCCAAGATCAACCAGAGGTGATCTTTCACACCCGTAGCTGATGTCCTTCCTGGAGGTTTTCGTCCCCAAAAAGCAAATGAAGTTTTGTTGCCAGAGCCTCTATCTCTCAAAGAGAAGAAAATAACCAAATAACCTGAATGAATGAAAAAGAGAGCAAGCAACTGAATAAATAGAACCTTTCTTGAGAAATCTTCTCTTGTGCGCCCAATGTGGGATAAAAGTTATAAAGTCACTTTATAATTAAAAGCTCCTTTTTACTCCAAAAGACCCCCTTTAATTAAAAATATTGATTTTTGATGTGCAAAGCTCCAAAATTATGCATCTATGATTTAAAACTTTTGATTCTCTTTCCAACGAGCTATAACACTTAGGTGCCCATTAAATTATTTAATTAAAATAGCAATCTTAGAGGAAATTAATTAAATATAGCTCGATTTAACACCCAAATTACGAAAATGGTCAAAAAACATCAAAATCAAAATCTGACTGCACTAGAGTGATACCGATGATGAGTAATGATGATCGGACCTGATTGGGTGACTTACTATAAATAGATGCTCTCTCCAAGAATCTTGGAGAACACACCAGAAGCCGGATACAACCTTGGAAAGTGTCATCAGGGTTCTCTAGGCCACCCGAGCTCACTGCCAGCATCAAAAATCCCCTCTGACACGTCTGACGGTCTCCGAGAGAGACTGGGCCAACTACAATACTAAAGTGACCAAAAATGGGGACATTACAATCCTCCCTTCCCAAAGATTGCTTATCCTCAAGCAATGTTAGCTCAACATCAAATTTGCCCAACTGATCCAAACTGAAACCATATGTGATCCTAGGGTCCCATGACAACCTCAAAAAAATTCCACCACGCTGATGCTACGCCACTCTGATTACAACAAAGAAAACACTGTGCCAGAACTGCACAAGTCTCAACCGCAACACCATAATAGGATCACCCCTAGTCTAAAATGCCAATTAGAGCTGAAATGGAATATCTCTCGCCAAGACATGATAGAGAAAACTACATCAAAAGCAATAGTATTGTCAGCTCTGGAAATGCCTCTATAGTCAAGAGCTAACAATCTCTCATCTGCACTCCTCCCTATGTAAATCAGCCCAGCCCAAGCACAACAGTCATCTGCAATCATCAAGGCATCCTCTGACAGAAAAACTACCAACGTCATGAGAAGACTGCAATGGTCACCAAACAACCATGTTGGGCATAAAAATAACTGCATGATTCCTAAAGAATCACCCACAACCTGCTGCCCACCAGCCAAGTATGGATCAAAAACTATCTGCTCAAAGACAGATTTTGCTAAACTCATCACGTGAAAGTGAGGGCAACAACTAAAAAATTGGTAAACTCCAGTAGACCAACCATCCAACATGATCTCGAACCCCTAAAAAAGTAAACTGCTCAGCAAAGAAGCATTGTACTCAACATAACTCACCATGATGACTCCATAATAATGTCGGTTAGCCTTTGAAAAGTGGTTGATATAGAAGAGGGCAGCAATGTCAACTCTGAGAACAATCATCCTGGGAATGCTTCCGCTACCCAAAACTAGAAACACCCTACTGGCACTTAAACTCCAAGTGTCCAAAAAGTCATCCCAAGGATTCAAACATTCCCACTCAATAGTAGTAATGAAAGCAATATTAGGAAATATATCATTCACCAGCATGAAGTGTATGTAACAACACTCCCGAGATGCCCAAAAATGAAGATACATACTGCTGTCCAAGACTGAATTTATTATCTCAAGGTCTGATTTATGACAAATCAGCGTACCACATATATCACCACTACTGCAAATCTGAAATATGTCCACTGGAATGCTAACATTGACCACATTAACTGAAATGGTCTCCCAAAATGTTAATAACTCATCAAGCATCCAATCCTTGTTCAAAATTTCTTTCCAATCCATTTGTATGATCACAAATGGATATATATGGTGGCTGATAAAAAGAGGAGCAGCAGCATACCTTTCACCCTCCTGGTCTCCCATCTCCGAAGGTACGCCTCTTACATCATCTAAGATGTCTCGAAATATATGCATGTGATCCTGGGTGTTGAGTTTCAACTCCCAAGTGGCTCTATCATGCTGAAGCGACTCTGCACTGACCATCAAAGGGACATCACCAGTAGAGGATCTAATGATATCTGAAGACCCAACGCTATGTTCCTCCACCTCTACAACTCCCATAGAGCCATAGAACTCCTCTCCCTGAGGTGTATCACCAAGCTCATGATAGTGTGAACAACCTGGTTCCAAGAATGAATCCTTATGGAGATCCTCAATACCCTCTACCAGTTGTTTGATCTCTATGAGTCTTGCATCTGCTACTTGTTCCATATCTAAGGCTGCAACTGAAGACTGATTTTCAGTTTGATACAGAGAGTAATGAGCTAAGCTAAGATCCAAGCAAAGCTTATCCACCTCATTCTCTTTCTCATGAAATGCACCCAAGGCTTCATCTGCAAACCTGATAGTTGTATCCCTATCATGAATCAACTGCAAGTATGCTGATTTGATCTCCTCCATTGTACTCTTAATTGTTTGCAAATCAATGAGGGAAACAACTTGTCCATTTTGATTTCCTTTTGTCTTTTGGATGTAACTCTCTACAAGACTCTTAGTGCCATCACATTTAGATAAAGTTTGCACTTCATTTTCAGCTGACACCAACAACTTGTTCTTCCAGTTTTCATCAAGATTGTCAAGATCATACAATATAAATGGACTGCTGATATGATTTAAATCAAAATCAAAATTGGATTCATACCTTTCAGTAGTGTCTATAAGGCTACTTCGAGCTCCAAGTGTCTCTTTTTTGACATAAGAAACATCTTCATATGATGTTTCAGTAGTTGCTGATTTGGCAAATTCCAAATCAACATACCCCTTAATCACCGTACTATCAGGAAGACTTGTGTTCTCTTGATTGCTTGCAGAAGCACATGAGGAAACAACCTCATCAACTGCTGATTTAACATCCTCCAAATCAGCATATCCCATGATCTAAAAAATCTCATGATAACCATCATACATTGTTGGACATTTTGAGTCCCTAAGCTAAAATGTTGTCATTGATGTCAAAAGAGCATTTAATGTCAAAAGGATCTATGAAGGGTTTTTATGAAAACCAAGGCAGGAAAAAAAAAATGTTTCAGTTAAAACCATGGATAGCAGATTTGATCTGGGTTTTTCTTAAAACCCAATTTGGGCTTTCGTTTCATCGAAAAAAGGTGCCCCGGTGATGGAGTTATTTGAGTTTTAATATTTGGTTTAAATTTTAATTATTTAAAATTTAAATTTAAATGCAAAGTTTCCCACCGACGTCATCAAGCAAACATAAATTCATATTTCCGTCGATGTCTTCGAAGTGTTTTAAAAACTATATAAAGGGGTGGTAAATAAATCAAAGTTTTATCCTTGCTCTTGTGATAAATGTTTGGCATTCGAATAAGTCTATGAGCTCGTGCAAATTTTGAGAAGAGAAGCAGGAAAGAAAACGACAACGCTTGGAAATTCAAATCATGGTGGGAAGCATGCCGCATTGGCAAATCATTTTGGCTAAGGGACAAGGCAGCGCAAACACTAGGGATCGAATCCCTTGGATGATATTTTGGAAGGCGTCTGGAAAGCGCTTTGGTGCTTTGTCTTTTGTGGAAGGTGGAGGAAGGTTTAAGGCACTTTGGGCCTTTGCCTTTCCAACGAGTGCCTAGCTCATGTGGAATCTTAGTCGTGGCTAAGATGCTCGCGATGTGGCAAGTCGGGGGTTCGAATCCCCTTGAGGAGGTAATTACGTTTTGCATTTAAATAATTTTTATTAGCCCTAAAGTTTGGAGTTATAAGGTAGTTAATGGAAATTAAAGTTTGTTATTAGGGCTATGATTATTATTGCAAAGCATAATTGGTTTATGATTTATTTGATGGTTATGGAGAATTAATTTTAGGAGAAATAAGGAGTTGTTTTTAAAAGCAATTTTGAGAGGTTTATTATTTTTTATAAGGGTTTTAATAAAAGGGACTTTGGTGGATGTGTTTATTAACTTGGAGTAAAAAGGGTGTGAGTAATGCTTTATTTTGTGATTATTTGAAGTCCATTAACCCTTGTTTAGATTGGAAAGGAAAGTCGTGTTTAAGTGTGGCAGATTTTGTGGACAACTTATTGGCATCAAAAAGGTATGGGCACATTCTCTTATTGATTGTTTATGGTGGTTGATTTCTGAAATATCATTGGAGAGAAAAGGATTGATTGTGTTTTCCTTTGAGAAAATGATTGGTTGAATGCTTCAAGGTTTTCTGGTTTGTGAGTTGTATTTAAACCTTGTTTTATTAGCATTGTTGTTGAAGCCCATTGATGATGAAATGAACTTGAACTTGAGTTAGAAAAGAACATGAGTATCATTGCTATGTGAGACTTGTGCTTGAGCATTGTTGGAAACATTATGAGTTGGTTAATACATGCTTGGACTAGGGTTTGTGAAAAAGGATTGTTCCTTGAGGTGATTGTTTGAGTTGAGTTGGTTAATATATGCTTGGACTAGGTTTTGTGAGAAAGGATTGTTCCTTGAGGTGATTGGTGGAGTTGAGTTGATTAAGCCTAGTCAAGTGGATGCATGTGGTTGTTCAAGTTCCTAGAAACAAATTATTCAATATTCTGATTTGAGTTGAGAGTGATTTGAGTTGAGATTGAGGTTGATTTGAGTTGAGATTGAGATATGAGTATAGAACATATAGAGTCTCTAACAATTCTCTTGATACTTCTATTGAGTTGAGACTGGGATTTGAGTATAGAACATATATAGTCTCTAACAATTATATTTATGCTTCTATGAGATTGATTTGAGATATTGAGTGTACATTGAGCTTAGAACATATTGAGTCTCTAACAATTCTCTTTATGATTCTATGTGATTGAGACAAGTCTATGAAAAGACTTGTGGACTGTTTTGAGTTAAGCTTTTGTGAAAGCTTGCTATGCAGATTTGAGCAAGTCCTATAGAGGACTTATTGAGCAGATTTGAGCAAGTCCTATAGAGGACTTATTGAGCAGATTTGAGCAAGTCCTAGAAAGGACTTATTGAGAAGATTTGAGAAAGTCCTAGAGAGGATTTGTTGAGTAGATTTGGACAAGTTCTGTGTGAACTTGTTGAGCAGATTTGGACAAGTTATGTGTGAACTTGTTGAGAAAATTTGGACAAGTTTCGTGTGGATTTGTTGAGTAAATTTGGACAAGTTCTATGTGGATTTTTTGAGCATATTTGGACAGGTTCTATGTGGACCTGTTGAGTAGATTTGGATAGGTTCTGTGTGGACCTATTGAGCAGATTTGAGCAGGTTATGAGTGAACCTATTGAGCATAATTGTACTAAATCGATTGTACTGTGTTTGGTGCAAGAGATTGAGCAGAAATGTGCTAGACTGAATGAAATGTGTTTGGTATAGTATTGAGACAGAGCTTTGGAGGTGATAGAGTATAGAGGACAGAGTCTCAATGGATAGAGATCTAGCAACCAAGACAATTGAAGATAGATTTGAGTGAGAAGTCTTCAAGTGGAGAGAGATCCACCAGTCAGTTCAGCATAGAGATAGAGTCTTCTAGAAGATCACTAGCCAGAGCAGAAGGGGAAAGAGTTCTCCTATGGAAGAGATCCATGAACTTGAGATTAGGGGATCAACATCTCCTTTGGACAAAGGTCCATAAACATTGTAATTTGGGAAGGATTCCCAAGAGATTATTTGAGAAATATTTAGAAGAAATATTTTCTCTATGGAGGTAGCCCACATTGGGTGAACCACATTAAAATATGTGTCTCTATTGTGTGTGATGATTGGTGCATTGCTTTGGTTATTGCTATTGATATTGTCATTGATTATATTGATTAATATTGTTTGGGAAAGAAAAATAAAAAGTGGTCGTATATTGTTCACTCGAGCTATATTTAATTAATTTTCTCTAAGATTGCTATTTTAATTAAATAATTTAATGGGCAGCTAAGTGTTATAGCTCGTTGGGAAGAGAATCAAAAGTTTTAAATCATAGACGCATAATTTTTAAGCTTTGCACATCAAAAATAAGTATTTTTAATTGAAGGGGGTATTTTGGAGTAAAAAGGAGTTTTTAATTATAAAGTGACTTTATAACTTTTATCCCAGATTGGGCGCACAACAGAAGATTTCTCAAGAAAGGTTCTATTTATTCAGTTGTTTGCTCTCTTTTTCAGGGATTCAAGTTATTTGGTTATTTTCTTCTCTTTGAGAGATAGAGGCTCTGGTAACAGAACTTCAATTGCTTTTTGGGGACGAAAACCTCTAGGAAGGACATTAGCTACGAGTGTGAAAGATCACCTCTGGTTGATCTTGGCATTTCTACTTTAGAGAATGCAGTTGGGCTTCATTGTTTGAGGATTTAGAGTGGAGTTCAGGTGAATAGCAAGGTTGAATCAGAGTATATTTGCTGCCATTTATTTTGTTGTTCAGCCTCCAGCTTGGCCATACCATTTTGACCACTTTTCAGAGCTTTGTGTTGAATATTGAGCTAGGGTTTGTCCCTAGAACTATGCGCCATCCTAGAAGACTTCTTGCAATAGTATTTCAAACTGATTTCAGATTTCTTTTTGGCATTTTGAGAGCTGTAGTTGCAGGTCGTACACTTCCTATACCCTATCGTACCTGTTGGGAACCCACGTGGGGATTTGTGGAGCAAACCTCTTCCTTCTTGGGTGATTTCATTGCATCATTCTGGACACCTAGGGTTTGGAAATATATGGTGATCATTCACATGTGGGAGAAATCATTATTTTTGAAGTTGTAATGAATTATCTGAATTCTAGAGCTGCTAGGGTTTGGAAATATATGGTGATCATTCACATGTGAGAGAAATCATTATTTTTGAAGTTGTAATGAATTATCTGAATTCTAAAGCTGCTGCTCAATAAAATTTTCTACCATTTCCAGATTTTAATAACTTTTGGGTACTTGATTATTTTACCATTTCCTTCATTGGGTTTGTAGTTATATATGTCTATTATCTATGTTTCAATTTTCAAAGCATTTGGATTGGTAGTTTTAAAGTTATAGCATTTTGAATATTGTTGTTCATAATTTTTTGAACATTCAAAAAACACAAAAAATCATAAAACCCCAAAAAAAAAAAAAATTGCAAGGCAAAAATATCAAAACTAGGGTGGGACATTACAAGATTGCCAAAGTCAGGAGGCAAATTGGTCATTCTTGTTGTCATGGATCATCTCTAAGTATGCTCATTTTTGTCCACTAGTCCATCCTCACACAACTTCCACTGTTGCCCAAACCTTCATTGACCAAATTTTCCTCCTCCATGGAACGTAGACTTCCATAGTCTATGACTATTACCCAGCCTTCGCCAATAATTTTTGGAAGGAAATATTTAAGCTGCATAAAATCCAATTGAAAATGAGCTTGGCATGCCATCCACAAACTAATGGCCAGATAGAAATCGTCAAGTGCTTGGAGGCTTACTTGCATTGCTTTGCTTTGGAGCAACAAACCCACTAGACCAAATGGATACCATTGGCTGAACAATGGTACAATACTGCTTATCACATGACAACCAAGATGACCCTATATGAAGTCGTATATAGCCAATCTCCACCATCTCTCACCTCATATCTTCTAGGCAATTCTAGGGTAAAAGTCATCGATTTTTCCCTCAACACTGGAGGAAGTCTTCTTCAAATGCTCGAAGAAAACTTATAGCATTGGCTCATAATTGAATGAAGCAGCACACAAATCAACATCACTTGGAGTGGAAATTCTTTGATGCAGCCATGGTTTTTCTTCATTTACAACCCTATAAAAAAATATCTTTGAAGATAAAGGGAAGTCCAAGTTACTGCCCAAGTTTTATGGACCCTATTGAGTATTATAGCAAAATGGACCTGCTACATACAAGCTGGACCTGCCATTGTATTCCAAGATACATCTCGTTTTCCATGTATCCTTTTTGAAGAAGGCCCTCTGTTGGCACATTTGAGCTCAGTAAGTACTTCCTAATTTAGATAACGAAGGCTCGATCATCCTTGAACATGAGGATATCCTCGACAAACGATTGTGCCAGCTCCCCAACCACAGTATTACAGATCTTCTAGTACAAAGGCGAGGTTTGCAGCCTAATGATGAAAGTTGGGAACCACTCCATCAACTTCAGCAACAGTTTACTCACCTTCAGCTTTGAGGACAAAGCTTTTTTGGAGGAGGCAATGTTAAGACCCAACGTCCTAACACCTTTATTAACTTGATCGTAAGAGTGTAGTTCATGATTAGCCTGGGTAACTCTTTTGTATGTAAGGTGACACTTGATCATTAGTGTTAGGGTCAGATAGCTCTGATACTTATTTTTGGCTAATTCTGCGCCAGAGCTGATTTCTTACATATTGCATTGTAAGAAGGGAAGAATTTTCCTGAATCATTAATGTATTGAGTGAGGCTCTGAAGAAAGCAGCCCCCTCAGGACAATCAATAAAAGGTTGCAATTTTTTTCTCAATTCACATTCAGCTATTGTTTTACGCACCTGGTGTTTTTTGTTTTTTTGGCTAATTGTTGGCAGGAGTTTCATAACAGAAAATATCTTGTACTTAACTCCTAAATAATTTGATCTAATAAATTGATATAACTAAACTAATAAACTTAAGATTATCTTTAATTTTATCTTTAAAAATAATATTTGTTGTTTGGTCTAATTTAATGTTATACTTATTGTTAGACATTATGAAACATCAATTGGGGTAGGCATTATAATATTCTAAAACAAAGTCTCAACTTCAAGCAATATATATTTTTAATGTTGAAAGGCCCATGAGATTTGGGGCAAGGGGTGAGGAACAAGGAGGTTCATACTTAAGACCAAGGTTCCAATCCCATAGGTGAACCTTAGCATTTATCAAATGGTATGAGCTCAAGTGGTTATTAGAAGCATCGGTTCTCAATGTGGAGACCTAGGATCAAATCATGCCAAGTGATATATGCATTATTCCCCATTAGAATACCCCTATGTGGCTTTATAAAACGTTGCAGTAATGCAGTTATGACGTAAAACATGTGGGGTCCATCTCAATCTCATTCAACAATTATAAAGAAGCTTGCATTTGAAATAGAGAATAAGCTTCAAGTTTATAAAGGTCATCTTGGATAAGTCCCTGTCACTTTCAAGTATACATTATGATACTAGACACATTCCAATAAAAAGGAGAACAACACAACATCCTATTGCAATTTTGATATACCTAAAAGTACAGGATATCTCCTAAATTAGTTCTTATATCCTAAATTATTTCTTGGAAATTATATAATAATTTTTAAATGTTATGATCATCCACTAGTTTTACCAATAATATAGAAATATATTAATTATTCAATAAAGCAGTTTTTTATACATAAAATGGTGGTTGAGACAGGCACCTCCCATATTACAACATAACCACATTATCATCGGCTGCCTTATCACAAAAGTGTCTACAAATGTGAGCGGCCTTATCACAGAGCAGGGATTAGAACCTGGGTCATACTCTTATGAATGCACCCCATTTATCATTATGATAATACAAAGATAATAATTACTAATTGTCAGGATCCATGGCACAGGAAAAGTGTTATTTGTCACCCTTTAATCCTGAGATATATTAGCTGCATGGCTGTGATTTTACATTCAGGACTGGAGAGGCATAAAGGACATTCCTATTGGTGTGATGGACTTAAGACACTTACATGTCCAGTTGTTATTGATCAAAGCACATTCAATTTTTGCACATCTTGATATATATATTCAAGATATATATAAATTCATACTAGATATATTCAACCCAAAACCTGCAATATATCAAACAGTGACAATCTATTCCAATATCTTTGGAGTAACCATGCACCATTTATTTGCACATCTACTTTTACCATCACCCACTATTTGCAAACTACATAAAATGTTCACATCCCAACCAAGGTAAGCTTCATCCTATGTCATAACAAAAACACAATCCTCCCATATTCCAATCTGTAACATGCCTAACTTCCTGCAGTCAAGTTTCACATTAGATATAATTGACACACGAACAACACTACATCAATGATTCCAATCTCTTCCTACATCTGTGGAATAAACCTACAACATTGCCATGACGTGGTTAGTGTTTCAAAAATTTTGCTCTATAGCCTCCTTATTCTAGGGCCAAAACCTAATCCCCGCATGGTTCCATCTCTAATGTCCCTAAAATGTCATTAAGACTACTTATTTGAGAAAGTAGGGTATCCGATCCCTATACTTCTTCAAATCAAGGGCTCAGAATTTCTCCATACAAATAAGGATAAACTTCTTCCCTTGACTTGGTGCAAATATCCTACTCTATTTTCTAATACAGGATTACTATACGAAATTGGCATTACCAATTCTCATCTTCTTATTATGTCATCTAATTAGAAACCCCAGATTCAGTAAACCATATTCTTTTAAAAAAACATAAGTAAACAAGATTGGAAGTTAAAATCCTTAATGCTTTTGGAAAACCCTAATTCTCCCATTGACGAAACAAATTTTTGGCAATTGTATTCGAGTACAAGACCAACCTAAGAAATCACATATCACAGGACCGACAATATGCTATTAAAAATTATAATAATAACAATAAATGTACCTTCTGAATAAATTTTCATTCGACTTGGAATCTTCTCAATGAGACTAAAAGAAGCAGCCCAACTATTTATAAAATGAAATATCTACGGAGACAAAATAATCTCTGGAATTGACTGAGCAAAAGAAAGAAAAATTACTTTAGCAAAATCTCTCCTAAGCAGTCATATCCACCTTTATTATTGCCGACAAAATCATTTTTTTTTTTTCCAAATTTTTTTGGAACAATGTGACAACTAAGCAAGTTTTAATCACAAAATTTTATGGGGCTCAAAACCTAGATGGTTATATTCATCAATGGAAAGCAATGCATAATATGAGAGTCTTGAGGGAGGAGTTAGACTAGATTGTTGCTAGGGATTTTAATGCTAAATTATCATCTAGAGATCAGGAAGGGGTAACCCTAATTTTGGATCTAGGGGATCAACTTATGATTGCCCAAGTCCATGCATTACACTTGATGGATATTAAATATCTTGGAACCAACTATACTTGGACTAATAAGAGGAGGGAGACACATAGAAGGAAGGTGAAGTTAGACCATTTTTTGGTTTTAGAGGAGGCAATTATGAAATGGAATCTAAAATTTTAGATATTAGAGGGTCTAGTTTTGGATCACTTCCTCATTCTATTGAAAGGCGAGATCAAGACAAGGCAACATCACAAATCATTCAAAATTGAAAACTTTTGGTTACAAAAAGAGGAACTTTGAAAGAAAATTCCACAGTGGTGGGAAGAGGGACGCTCGAAATATGGGACAACAATGTTTAGATTCCACAAGCAACTTCATTATGTCAAGGATCAATTGAAAAAATGGAGGTAAGCTAACAAGACAAACTTCTAGGTCCAAAGAGCTCCATTGGTGGCCAGATGGGATGAGGTTCAAAAACACTTTAGGGAAGGAACAATTATAGAGAAACTCAAAATAGAGGATGATACATTGCATAAAGTGATTGAGGACATTGAAAACCAAGAGGAGATCTACTAGAAATAGAGAACAAGAACCACTTGGTTATTAGAAGGTGATAAAACATCAAATTTTTTCATTGGGTTGCTTGTGCTAGGAGATAGACGAACAAGATGGAAGCTCTTCAGGATGAGAACAAGCACTCCTTTGATACAATACCAGGTATGCATTTCCATTCAATGGATTATTTTACTAAATTGTTTAAGAAAAGTATGGTGTAAGATGAAGAGGCTCAAAAATAAGTTCTTGTTGTCATACCCTCTATTATCTCTGAAGAAGAAAAGTCGGCCCTACTTAAACCCATTGATAGAGAGGAACTTAAGAAAGTAGTCTTTAGAATGAGTACCAAAAAAATACCAGGTCCAAATGGATTTCCAATTGAGTTTTTTCAAACCTTCTAGGAAAATTGGAGGAGGATGTAATGGTTGTTATAGAGGAGTCCATAGGTAGTAAAATAATGCTTAAAGCATTAAATTATACGTTCATTGGGGTGCATATTTTAGAATATAGACCTATTACCTTATGCAATATCATATATAAAATAATCACGAAGGTAATGGTTGAGCAACTAAAACCTATCCTACATAGCATTATCTCCTTGGAGCAAGGGGGTTTTGTAGAGGGCGAACAGATATTGGATGGTTCTGGCTCAGGAGGTAATCCACTCAATGCAAAAATTTGGCAGTAGGAAAATGTTTATAAAATTGGATATGTCAAAGGCTTATGATAGGGTGGAGTGGAGCTTCTTGTCAAGGATGATGGAAGCTTTTGGTTTCTCTTAATATTGGATAGAATGGATCATGAGTTGTGTTTCTATTCTGACATACTCAGTGTTAATCAAAGGCCTTCCCTCACAACCGTTTGGAGCTACTTGAGGCCTTCATCAAGGAGATCCTTGTTCCCCTTGTATTTTTCTCATATAGGCTGAAGGCTTGGGTAGACTCATCTTGAGGAGAAGACAACAAGGTTTGCTAATAGTTATCAAGGTGGGTGAGGAGGTTTTGACTCACCTACAGTTTGTGGATGACAAAGAATTGGTGGGAGTGTCCAACTTTAGGAAAGCAAAAATGACTAGAGATATATTAATGTTTACCTTAGGGTCACAAACCAAGTCATCAATGATAAAAAATCCAAAGTGATATTTTTCAATCTTGATCAAAGGCTTTAGGACAAAATTTTAGAGATCTTGGGATTCACGAGGACTTCTCTCCCAATGGTATATTTGGGGGTCCCTTTGCATTTTAAAAAATTGAAAATAGATATTTGGAGGAATATTTTGGATTGTATCAAAGAAATAATTAATCATTGGTCTCATAAATGGTTAAGCTTTGGGGGTAGATTAACTTTTTTGCAGTCAATCATTCAAGCCATGCATATTTATAATTTTTCTATCCTTGCTACCTCACATACCACATGGAAAGAGTTAGACAAGATGGATATAAAATTTTATGGGAGGAATAAAAGGAGAGAGGAAATGGGCTGTAGTAGGTTGGGAGAAAGTAAGCCAACCCAAGGTAAAGGGAGGTTTGAGACTAAGGAAATTAGAGTGAAATAATAAAGCTTTGGCTGGAAAGCTTTACTAGAGGTGGATCTCCCAACCAACTTCTTTATTCAATAGTATTTTAACTAGTAAGTATTTGGGATAGGTGAACCTGAATGAGGCGAGTCATTTTCCTTTGGATGGTAATGGGTCCTTAGTGCAGCAAGCTCGAAAGTTAGGATCTCAAGTAGTAAAAGATGGATTATTTTGGAAAGTGGAAATATGGGAGAAGGCATGATTTTGGATAGATTCATGGGATCAAATACCAATCTATCATTATTGAATTCCTAGAACTACAACTAGTAAAAACAACCATGGAAAGTAGGGGTTGGATCTAGATTGAAAGTTATTTCAACACTAGTCAGGTGGGGATTATAAGTTTAAGTAGTTTAAGTTGGATGAGTGGCCAATTCCAATCCCTTTGGAATTGACACCCATCATGACTAAAATCTTGGAAAAAATATTTTTCACGCGTAGAGATTAGAAGGATGAATTAGCTTGGGGCTATGGAGCCTTAGAGTCTACACAATGAAGGATGGATATGATAAGATCCTTCTAAAACCTCTTCATGCATATAAAGTTGAGGATTGGAGAAATATTTGGCAATCCAAGGGTTGGATGAAAGTAAACTTCTTTTCCTGGTAGTTCATGTACAATGGAATTCTTACTTTTGATAATCTGAGATGTAGGGGAATTGTTGGTCCATATCAATGTGTTTTATGCTACAAGAGCAAGGAAACATTTGACTACTTCATGTTTGAGTGCCTATTCACACTCCATATCCGGGAGTGATGGTTTTTATCTTCTAAAATTTGATCTAATGGTGATTTGAATAAGACTAATATTTGGGAAATATGGAAGAGGGGTAGATTTAAATCTAAAGCTCTTTGTATTGGTTGGAAGCTTGGATTAAAATTCATTTGCTAGTAAATGTGGTTGGAGAGAAATGGTATAACTTTTAGAGAAACCTTTTCATACTTAAATGGTGTTTGGTAGGTCATTTGGAGTAAAGTCATAGAAACTATGGCAGTGTATGCTAAAGAGGAAACTCGGGCTAATATAGGGACAATGGAGAAGGAATCTAAAGTGCAAGAGGGGCAGGATAGAGCTAGTTGAAAACCACCCCTAGAAGGTTGGATTAAAATTAATACTTATGGAGCTACAAAAGGTAATCTACATAGAGCTAGAATTGAAGTGGTTTACAAGAATCATGTTGGGACAATGCTTTATTGGGAAGGGCCACGAACAATGAAGCATAAGCCTTATCTATTAAATTTGCTTCTATTTGGATGGTAAGACAATGTTATGGGAGGATAATCCTAGAATCAAATTCTCAAATATTGGTAGGAGCTCTGGATTGCATGAGGAACTTTACTTTTTTTTGGTATTGATAAAAAAAGGGGCTGAAGGGCCCCGACCCTTTACACAGAGCTCGAAAGATATACAAGAAAAAAATAAGAGATCATACAAATGCAAGATAGCCCTATATTAGTAAAACAAAAAAACCTAGGCTAAACTTATTGATGGAGAAGCTAAAATAATATTCCTCCCGCTATCCTTCTATTTAACATAGTTGATGTAGTGCTCAATGCTTTACATAACTGATAAATAAACTGCTGACAATAATATAATTTAGTGTGCTCAAATCCTTCATTGCATGATCCCAATAAGTATTTTGCTTTGCTCTTCCCTCTTTATCTGCTAGCTTCATTATCAATTCTTATAATCTCTTCCAACTCCATGGGGGCATATGACCAGACCTTGAAATTCTCAGATTTAATTGCCATATTTGCCATTTTATCGACAACTTTGTTTCCCTCTCTATAAATATGTTTAACTTGACTTTCTTCTAGGTTTCCCAAAATACTCCTCGCATCTGTAATTATTTGGAAAATACTAGAATTATTTAACTCCCATTTTTGAAGGGAAGTTATAATATTCTTGGAATCCCCTTCAATAATAATTCTTCTAAAACCCAAATTCACTGCAATTCGGAGGCCTGTAAGCATTGCCCTTGCTTCAACTTGGTGATTTGTGGTAATTCCTAGATCCTCAGCATATGCAACCATTACCTGACCTCTGTCATTCCTAATGAGGCCCCCACCACCAGCATGATTTGGGTTACCTTTTGCAGCTCCATCGAAGTTAATTTTTACCCAATATTTATGGGGACGTTCCCATCTGGTATCTACCCTCACCTTATTGATTTTTTCTATATTTAAGATATCTTTTTATCTAGAGAGGATCATTGCAAAATTTTCCTGGCCAACAATGTTTTTAATACAATCCTCCAATAGGGTTGTTTTGATCCTGGCATAAACCCCAATGATTCCTCTGGTTTTATTTTTGAACACTCGTCTATTTCTTTCCAACCAAATCCCCCAAAAAATATGTGGAATGCATTTTTGACAAAAAATACTGCTTTCTAAGTGCCACTATTCCCAAATATTGATTAGAGAATCTAGAATGACCCAAGCAACATTAAATTCTCTCAATAACATATTTAGGATATCACAAAAAAAATCACAAGTTCCAAACAAGTGGTCCACACACTCATCCTCTTTGTTACATAAGACACAAATAGTTGGAACCACAATCTCTCTTTTGAACATATTGTATTTTGTAAGGATCTTATTGATAATGGAAGTCCAAAAAAACATAGCAACTTTAGGGATGATGTTTAGGGAAGAAATTTGCTTTGAAGACGTGGAGGTTGAGGATTTTTGTCACTCAAATTAAGGAATTGTGGAGGGAATTAGATGATGTGATTCTAGTTTATGTCAGTAGAGATATAAATAAAGTGGCAGACTTCCTGGCTAATATGGGTACTGAGAAAGAGGTAGGGGTTTAGTGGTATAGTGGCATGGCTATCAAATTGGTGAGAAAATCCAATGTTTAGCTAATTTGGATAGCCATTATAGTTAAGGATATTTGGCTCCAATGCAAATATTCTTTTACTATTGTAAAAATGTGTTCTCGTCGGCTAAGGCTGGGAGGTGTCTCATCCCAACTTGTAAATGATCTTTGTTTTAATATAAAATTTTCAAATTATTTTTCAAAAAAAAAAGATTGGCAATCTCTTGGAATCCAAATTTACCACCTAGGATTCAAGTATTTTCTTGGTTAGTTTTCAAAACAAGATTCTCATAGATGACAACTTGAAAAAAAGGAATATTGTTGACCCCTGTGTGTTCTAGATTAATGAAGCATAACAATACTATACCCCAATTATTCTTTGAGTGTAACTTAGTTGCTTCCTTCTTGTTAATGATAGCCCATCGATTTGGATTTGCCTTGTCAAGAACTTTGAACGTGGAATATTGTCTAGTCAACTGGAAATCAAAATATAAATAGGGACTAAAGGGGAAGCCATTAATCAAATATCTTTGGAAATCCATCCCCTTCTCTGTTGTTTGGAATATTTGGAAGGACAGGAATAGGTTGATATTTGAAGGTAAAGGGGAAAAAATAATATTCTCACTAAAAGAATAATTAGAGACCTAGTGACTAATTTGAAAGCCACCTTCAAACATAAGCAAAGCAAAAAATCTTGAATGTGCCATAATTAAATCTAATCAATAAGTTAGATATTCAAAATTTCATCTCAACTAGCATGAATGTATTAGTAATAACGACACCAACGATACATTATCCTGATTTGTTCTTTGATGGAGCGTCTAAGTCAAATTCGAGCATAACAACTACAATAAGAGTGGTCATGAAAGAAGATGAGACACTTGCACTCAAGTATTGTATCAACCTAGGAATTGCTTACAACAATATGGCATAGGCACTAGCATGTGAAATTGGACTGTAATTGGAAATAGAACAACGAATAAGACACGTGCACATATATGGGGATTTTGCCCTCATTATAAATGATATATCCAAGGAGAAAAAGGTTGGTTCAATATAACTCCATATCATATTAGGCATAATAATTGATTAAAAAATCCATACATGTGCAATATTCCCACATTAATGGGGAATTTAAAAAGATAACATATGCACTTGCCAATAATTTATAAGAAGAAAGCATTCCAATCTAAGAATCACAAGGAAAAGAGTTTAACGAAGTTGTGATGGTGGATGAGAAAGAGAAGGCAACATAGCAGATGGAGATTTTGGAGCCTTGAAGTTTCTAGCACCTTTAAAGATCCCAATACCTTTGGACAACCCTAGAAGATTGGGTGATTCCAAATATTTTGGCCTTTCAGTCTTCTTAGTGATTTTGACACCTTTTGTATTTTTAATGCCTTTTGTAATTGGGTTTTCAACACTTCTTTATTTGGATTTTTGGTGCCCTTTGTACTCTGGTTCGCTTTTGGGATTTTTTGATTTTGCTTTGTTGCATGTCCCTCCTTTTGGATAGCAATCTTGTGACCTCCAAGTCACTTGTTGGATAAACTATTTGTACTTTGCAAACTTTATTATCAATATATAACTCCTAATATATATATATATATATTAGAATAAAATTTATCAATGTCTGCTTAGATAACTTTTTTGAGTTTGCTTTGTTGCATGTCCCTCCTTCTGGATAACAATCTTGTAACCTCCAAGTCACTTGGTGGATGAACTATTTGTACTTTGCAAACTTTATTATCAAGATATAACTCCTAATATATATATATATTAGAATAAAATTTATCATTGTCTCCTAATATATATCTTTTTATCCATCGGGATAGGATTTATAACGACATCTTATAGTGGTAACATCCTATTGGATGTCCTCTACCATGAATATATCTCATCAATTTATTTATGTATATAAAAATAAAAAATAAAATTATTATTATAAAATTAAATTAAAATTAATATTTAACTTTATAATAATAATTTTTTTTTTTATTTTTTATTTTTATATACATAAAGACATTGATGAGACATTTTCATGGTAGAGGACATCCAATAGGACGTTGCCACTATAAGATGTCGTTATAAACCCTATCCCAATGGATAAAAAGAAGTCAATAATATCCTAATTCTTGAGACACCCAACTACGGATACCAACCAACCTATCTCCTTATGATATGTTATGATTTGAGATAAGTTTTAATAAGAAAACTCAAACCTTATCTAAGCAGACAATGATAAATTTTGATTCTAATATATATATCATATGCCACTACAAAATTATTTATTTCAATTTGCTTTATCAAAATAAGTTATGATGCTTTTAAGGAACTAAAATGAACCTTTAGCTTCCATGTTAAATTCATCAAAGAGTAATATGTAAAATATACTAGGTCAATCTACTCTTTTGTCTTTCGAATACTAGGCATAGTAACTAAAAATATTGATCAAATATGCAACAACTTCTTGTGGACTAGAGTGGAAGAAAAGAAATGGTTGGCTCTAGTGGCTTGGAAGAAGGTATACCAACCTAGGAAATTTGGAGGGTTAGGCCTTAAGAAAATAAAACATTTCAATTCAGCTTTGCTTGGAATGTTGGCCTGGAGACTCAGTACTGATGAAAAAGCAAGGCCAAATACCTAGAGAGGTAGCAAAATTTTCTTAGGTTGGAATCCCTCCCAAAGGGGCTTAGCCTTTTGGAACAGAGTTAAAGAATGCAAACAAATGTTTCAAGATCAAATAAAATGGAATTTTAAGGGAGGATCTCAAGTTTTATTTTGGGATGATATTTGGCTAGAGTAGGTTCCATTGGATTACATCCCAATCTTCAAGGAGTTGGTAGTTTGGGCATTAGGCAATCTAGGGGCTATGATGAACTCCTATATCTGCATAAGGGATGGTAAGAAAGAATGGAAGAAAATTTCCCTAGAAAGATAATAGCTATGGAAGTAGAAAACACACTTAGTAGGATATTACAAAGGACTTTCATAAGTGAGTTGAGTGGAAAGGATGATATATCTTGGCTAGGACATAATTCTAGCTCATATTCGGTACAAGAAGGATATAAAGTATTGATAAGGAACAATCATGACTTGAAGTTTCCTGATAATAAAGTTTGGATAAAAGGATTAATGCCAAAAATTGCCTTCTTCTTTTGATTGGTCTTCCTAAACAAGTTTCTAACCATTGAGAATTTAAGAAAAAAAGGTATGTTGTTTCCTAGTTATTGCATTCTATGTTTAAAAGAAGTTGAAGATGTAAATCACTTGCTACTACATTATAACTACTCTAGGAGGGTGTTTTGGGAAGTGTTTCAACATATGCAAATCACATGGGTCATGCCTCAAATATTTCAACAATTGGTATACCAATGGAAGATTCCAAAAATCCTAAAGAAACAATGCTCCCGATCGAATATGGCCTTACTGCACTATGCCTGGGCCATATGGAAGGAACGTAATTGAAGAATTTTTAGGGAAGAAAGGCTTGATGAGAATGTATTGGCTAGGAGGATTAAAATCATGATTGATGAAAATGTAAGCCTTAAACTACAAAAGAAGGAGGAGGATAAGAATGAAGTAGAGGAGGAGGAAGACTTATAGGCTTGTAATGAAAATGAATTGTAGAAATCATGATAGAAAAGGTGATAGAGCCCCGATCTAGTCACCAGATCCAAAAGGAAAAATTTGGAGTCATAATGTGTGGAGTACAAGTGGTAGGGAGCAAATTTATATAAGGATATAGAAGTGCCAATTGAAGCAATTTTCATTAAAGTCACACGAGTTTCAAAATGTGAAAGGGGGAAGGGTAGCAGATGAAATGAAGTTGGAAAGGAAAATGGTTAGACTATATATCTAGGTAATAGATTGTGTTTGATTATTGGTCATTGAGAGTAGGAATAGGAACACTGCAATTTTGTTGTTCTTTGGTCATATTTTGTAAATTGGCATTATAATATCTCACTCTATGTCAACAAGTTTTGGGGCCCTATATAAAAACCTCTTTTTTACCATTATCAAAAACAATATACTATGTCAATAATGTACATTCCTCTATAGCATATTAGATATGTATGTATGCTTATCATGTGCTTATATGTCTTGATTTACCATGTGTCCTTTGTAAAACCTAAAATACCAATACATCGATAAGGTTCTACCAAAATAACCTTGTGAAAACTTGATTTTAGGGACTCATAACAAACCTTTAGCACATATATGAATTGAGTGGAATATATCCACAATAATATTAAAATAGATGAACAAAAGTTCCTTAGCTTTAAATGTTCTTAATATACAACATCTATGTATAACTTGTTTTGAAAATGCATAAGTTGTGTTATAATTAAAAGTTCCTACATACAATATTAGATAGCTCACAATTAGGGAATTTTTTTGGGCAAAATATCTCATCTTTCAAGAGCCATATCTTTGCATAGAGTTGTTTGATTCAAATGATTCTTATGTCATTTTATGCAAAATTTGAAGATATTTGAACTGAGTGATTATATGAAAGAATCTAACTAGTATTGAAGTAGATACGTCCATGTGAAGACAACCATCTAAAACACGAGAAGCATTAGGGCAAATTTTTCCAGAAAAAAGTCTCATCTTTTAGGAGCCATATCTTTGCAAAGGGTTTTCCGATTTAGATGATTCTTGGATCAATTTATGTAGAACTTAAAGAGATTTAAAATGATTGATCATATGAAGGAATCTAAGAACTATTATTGAAGATACAACCATGTGGAGTCAGCCATATGAAACAATGGTAGTGATGAATTTTTAGGTCACAAGAAAGCAAAATCGTCGATATCTGTTAGCCAAGATTTAGATTATGGGAGGAGAAATGAAGGACTAGGGCGTTTATAAGATATGATTTTTTGTTTGGGTATAGAAAAATTTTAGGTATGTTTCATTTATCCCTTCATTATCTTCGAAGCCATACAAATTAATATAGGTTTATTTTTAACTAATATAATCACTATAGGATATATTGGTAAATATTAGTAGATATTGAGTTATAGTATCCTTCCCATGTATTTAATTATAGCTAAATCCTTAGAATCATCCCTAGTAGTAGAGGTCAAGGATGACCTCATAGAGCAACGATCCTTTATGCTCAAAGATAGGGTAAACATTGATAAATTTAATGGATATTGGTCAAGGGTTTCAGTTTTGAGAAAATGATTTTATAGGAGATGGAAATACTCATGAGTAAGGCTATCCTTTATTTCCAAAGGTTTCTTCCTGACCATTTTTTGTTCCAAGGAGGGAAGAGATAGAATCCTGAAATGAGGTCCTTGGTTTATGAGAAGAGCACGACTTTTCCTTACCCACTAGTTTGAAGGCTTTGCACCTGAAAACAAAACTCTATTGCTAGTATCAGTTTGGGTCAGGACTTATGGGTTGCCCATTGAATTATGGGAAACAAATACCTTCAAGGTAATATGTAACACTTTGGAGAATTCTTTGAAATTTCAAAAACTACAAAAGATGGAGTCTTGGTTATTTATGCCCGAATATTGGTCATGACTAATATTAGTAAACCTTTGCCAAAACCAATAATTCTTAAGTATGGGGGTAATTTGGGAACCCAAACCATGAATTATAAATATATATCTTTTATATGTATAATATATCACAAGGTGGGTCATATTAAGAGGCCATGCCCTAAGAAGAGTCCAACAAAAACATATGTAGAAAATTACAAGAGAAAGTTACAAATGGATATGGATGAGGATGGTTTTCAATTTCTAAAATATAGGTCTAGATAGTGAAAGTAAATAAATAGTGAAGACTAGTGAGTAAGGATATTAGAATAAACACCAAATATTTTGAAACTTTATCTTAAGAAGAAAAATCATATTATATCTTATAGGACATGGTACAATGGGATCTGAACATTAACAAGAAATCATCTACTTAGTTTAAACCTAATTTAGGGATAAAAATTCCTATTGAACCTAAGGAATGTACCTCATCATATTTTTAAGACTCTTTGGAAGTATCATGCACCATTCATAAGAAGGAAAGTGGTAGAGAAAATATAGTGTTAGATGTTAATACCTCTACCATTAATAAGGAAATACAAGAAAATGAGCAAGATAAGTCAAAAGCTTCCTTAGTAGAACCAGGAGAGGATATATCTAATGAAAAGGAAAGTTATGAAATAATATTGAGAGGGCCCCCCCCCCCCGCCCCCCCCCCCCCACCCCCCCCACCGCCCCCCCCCGGCCCCAGCGGGGGGCGGCCCCCCCCCCTTCTCTATATATTAGTATTGGGCTCCCCCCCCCCCCTTGCGCGCCCCGCCGCCCCCCCCCCCCCCCCCGGGCGCCCCCACCCCCCACCCCCCCCCCCCCCCGCCCCGCCCCCCCCCCCCCCCCCCCCCCCCCCCCCCCCCCCCCCCCCCCCCACCCCCCCCCCCCCCCCCCCCCCCCCCCCCCCCCCCCCCCCCCCCCCCCCCCTCCCCCCCCCCCTCCCCCCCCCCCCCCCCCCCCCCCCTCCCCCCCTCCCCCCCCCCCCCCCCCCCCCCCCCGCCCCCCCCCCCCCCCCCCCCCCCCCCCCCCCCCCCTCCCCCCCTCCCCCCCCCCCCCCCCCCCCCCCCCTACCCTCCTCGCTCTCTCCCCTACCCCCCCCCCTCCCCCCCCCCCCTCTCCCCACCCCCCCCCCCCCCCGCCCCGCCGCCGCCCCCCCCCCCCCCCCCCCCCCTCCCCCCCCCCCCGCTCCCCCCCCCGCCCCCCCCCCCCCCCCTCCCCCCCCCCTCTCCCCCCTCTCCCCCTCCCCCCCCCCCCGCCCCTCCCCCCCATACCCCCCCCTACCCCCCCCTCCCTCCCCCCCCCCCCCCCCCCCCCCCCCCCCCCCCCGCCCCCCCCCCCCCCCCCCCCCGCTCTTCTCCCCCCCCCCCCCCCCCCCCCCCCCCCCCCCCCCCCCCCCTCTCCCCCCCCCCCCCCTCCCCCCCCCCCCCCCCCCCCCCCTCCCCCCCCCCCCCCTCCTCCCCCCCCTCTCTCCTTTTCCCCCCCCCCCCCCCCCCCCCCCCCCCCCCCCCTCCCCCTCCTTCCTCTCCTCCCCCCCCCCCCCCCCCCCCCCCCCCCCCCCCCCCCCCCCCCCCCCCCCCCCCCCCCCCCAAATATAATAATAAAACCTACTCCTGTTACTAGTAAGGAAAAAAGAGGAAAACCTTCAAATTATCAAGGGAGAGCTAGGGAAGCAAGAGCAAACATAGAGAAAGAAACACAATCTAAGTTGGTTGAACTTCTCTTTACAAAACAACAAAATGATATTGGTAATTTACAATGGGGCAACAATTCCTAATGAGATATGATTACCATCTCATGGAATATAAGGGATTCTAATGCCCCCTCAAAGCAGATGTGTATTAGGGATCTTTTTTAAGTAATAAGCTTGATATTCTTTGTATCCAAGAAACTAAAATGACAAAGGAAGAATTTTCTAAAACTATAAAAGCAGTATGAGCAAGATGTGAATGGGATGCTATGGATTGAGTGACAGGGGGAATTCTAACATGTTGGAATCCATTTAGAACCTCTTGTGAAACCATTCATAAAATTAGGCATTGTATAGCCTCATTAGTAACTTGTTATTTATGCAAATATTAATTTCATCCTTATCAATGTCTATGGATCCTTAACTCAGTCAGACATATTAGAAGTATGAAGTGGGATTGAAGCCTTTATGAGAATTATAGAGCAAGAAACCTGATTCATGATCATAGGAGATTTTAATGCCATAACCAAGCTAGATGAAAAATTTAGGGGAATTAGGAAAGTAACCCAAAGTACGAGAGAGTTCGTAGCTTTCATTCAAAAAAAAATCTATGGGAGGTTGAGTTTAAAGATGATAGTTATACATGGACCAACAATAGGATAAATTATAACTTGATAGAAAAATAATTGGACAGATGCATACTCTCAGGTCATTGGCTAGATTAAGGAACGTGCTAAAATTAATACCTTGGAAAGGATTGGTTTAGATCATTGGCCAATAAGATTTCAAATGGTGGTAAGTGAAATTAAAAAAAAAATCATATTTTAAATCTAAGTAGATGTGGGAAGACCATCTTCAATTTTTTGATATAATGGAGCAAAAAATTCTTTAAGAAACAGTGGGATGTATACACTTCCAAAAACATCTATATTAAAATAACAAAAAAAGAACACTTTCAAAAACATTTTTGAGAAGAAAGAACCAAAATTCCAAAAAGATAAGCACAAAAATCCAAGCTCAGAGGAAAGTGAGTTACTTAGTGAATATCATAATATTGAGTAAGGAAGATAAATATTGGAGATTAAAATCAAGATATAATTGGTTAAAAGGAGATAAAAACACAAAGTTTTGTCATAGGATGGCAATAGTACAAAGATCAACATCTAAAACTAGTAGAAGGGATTTGAATTGAAGACTAGAGCAAAATAAAAAAGGAGGCAAGTCATTTTTACCAAAATATTCTAGGACTAAAGGAGATTGAAGTTTTTAATGATAAGTTTGTAAGAAGTACCTTCAGTTATAACATATGAATATAATAGCAAGTTTATGGAGACTAATAGTCTGGAAGAAATTCATTCAACTCTTTTCTCTCTTGATGAGGATAAAGACCTAGGTTTGGATGGACTCTTTGCAACATTCTATCAATATAATTGGCAAATAATAAAGGATTTTTTATTGGTGGTAGTGGAATGGTCTAGGATAAAACAATACATACCTTATAAAATGAATGCAACATATCTTACCATTATTCCTAAAAATAAGGATGCATACTTGTTTGATACATTCAAGCCCATAATCTTATGTAATATGCCATATAATATAATCTCCAAATTGATGGCAAATCGGTTAAGGCCATTATTAGACAACATTATTTTAGAAGAGCAAGGAGAATTTGTGAAAGGAAAATAAATTATGGATATTATCATAGTAGCTCATAAAGTAATGCATTCAATAGCTTTTAGAAAAGAGAGAACAATGAACTTAAAACTTGATATAAATAAATCCTTTGATAGGGTTAAATATAATTTTATTTTTGTAGAATTAAAACACTTTGGATTTGGGAAGAAATGGGTCAAATGGAATAAATATTATATCTCTATATAATTATATTCAATTCTAGTCAATGGGCTAGTAATAGAATCATTTAAATCAAAGAGGGGTATTGGATAGGGAGATTCTTTATCACCATATCTATTCATTATTATGGCAAAGGTGTTGGAAAGGAACTTGAAGAAGGCATACAAATATGGACTAATAAATGAATTTAAGGTTAGTAATAACATTAACAACATCACCCACCAATAGTTTGTGGATGATATAACCATTTTTGGGAGGGCAGGGAAAAACGAGGCTAAAACTTTGAATAACTTATTAAAGGAAAATGAAAGAGCATATAGGTAGAAAGTTAATAGGACAAAATCCAAAATTTACTTCCTAAACACTTCAACTAGAATTAGAGCAAGGATATGCAGGTTACTTAAAATGGAGGAGGTAAATTTACCAACAACACATCTAGGGATGCCCTTATTTGAGTGGAGAATGAGGATAGAATAATGGAATCTAGTTATAAGTAAAGTTCCAAATAAACCACCAACATGGAAAGGTAGATGATTATTGTTAGTAGGAAGAGTGTAGCTAGTTAAATTAGTTTTAAAGGCCATTCCAACATATTATATGTCCTTGTATATTATGCCAAAAGTGGTAAAATAAATTGTCTATATTATGTGGTTATTTTTGTGGTTAGGATTACATGATAAAAGGAAATTTCCTTTGGTGAAATGGAGCAAGGTGTATGATGATAAAACTAGGGGAGGTCTCAATTTAAGAGTTCTTACAAATGTAAACTTAGCTCCAAGGGAAAAGAGAGTGGGCAAGAATTCTTCTAATTACGTTGAGCCCAATGATCCAAGCTTAATATTTATTGCATTCTCACTACCAAATGGTTATATACTATGGAATAATTAAAAAAAAAATCAATTGATCTAGTGATTAAAGGTCTAAGATGGCTAGTGGGAACTAGAGAAAAAATTCTATTTGGATGGATGCTTGGTGTGATAAAATATGACTCAATCTAGATCTATTTTTAAAATGATGAATGAGATTACTTTAAGATAATATGGTGATAGGGTTTCAAACATTATGTACAAGGATCAATAAGGAAGATACAAATGGAAGAATATATTTTTACAAGTTTACCAGACATTGTTTCTAGGATGCAGTTGAGCAAAAAGATAACAATGATTATTCTAAGGGGAGCCGAGGATAAGCTGATTTGGGGATTGAATAAATGAAGAGAATACACAACAAGAAGTAGATATAATGTAAAGCACGAAAAAAAAGGAATATCACAAGAATATATAGAGATATTTGGGATATCTTGAGCATTCCAAAAATCAAAATGTGTGTATGACTAGTAGGTCACAAAACAAATTATCCTAGGATAACCTAATGAAAAGGGATTTTCATGGCCCCTCACAATGTGTTATGTATAAAAAGAAGTAGGAGAGTATAGACCATCTCTTGGGACACTGCTCAATAGTCTAGGAACTATGGCAATGAAATCTTAATATGTTTGGTAAATACATGGTGATGAATGGTAAAATTGAGGAATGATTAAAGCATTGGCAGAGTATTTTTGAAAGTGAGGCATTACAGAAAATCTAGAATACTTAAAAATATAGAATACTTTGGATTGTATGGTTGGAAAGGAACAAAATGATATTTAAAGGAAAAGAAAGGAGTTTAGAGGTAAATGGAAAGGAATATTTTTTTAGCCATAGAATATAAACCAACCTTATCAACTCACCCAATCCCTAATCTTGAAGCAGATAGAATTGTAGAAGTTGATTCATAAATTGAAATTATGATAGTGGGTACAAAAAAAAAAAAAGGAAGGTAAAAAATATAAAGTAGAAACCATTGGAAGTAGAGTTGGTAAAATTGAATTTTGATGAAACTTTTAAGGAAATCCATGACTACCAAGAGGAGGAATAATCATAAATAGTAGAGGTGATATTTTATTACACTACACTTTCAATAGTGTTTTTAAGACAAATAATGAAGTTGATGCTTGGGTGGCTTTGGAAGGACTAAAAAAATGCAAACAAATGAAATGGAATAGAGTATGGATGGAAGATGATTCACTAATACTAATTAATGCAATTTTGAGGAAAGAAAAAGCTCCATGGAACATACAAGACATCATTGTAGGAATGCAAAACCTTATTACAAATTTTTAAGAAATCAAGTTTACACATACATTAAGGGAAGCGAACAAATGTGTAGATAGGCTAGCCAATAGAAGGGTTTTAATAGAGAATTCTAAATTTAAATTCTCTTTTCCATGGTTAGAGGAAGTAGTAAGTTTAGCTGAAGCTAACAAGAAAAATATGAAAGGAGAAAATTCAAAATAATGTTCTAGAGGATTACAAAATATTTTAAGGGATCCATTTATAGATCAATGCATTGGAGGAAACTAACAATCCATATTTAGTAAATTAGACTATGATTTTGTGAAATAAGTAGAAGTTTTGAATGTTGAAGTAGAAGAAGATGATATCATATGGACTTCATGGTTGAATGGATTATTTGAGTTGTTGATATTTGGTTGGATTATGAGATAGAGTATGGATTAGAACTTTCAACTTTTTAAAACTGCTACACTATTTATTAAATTAATATCATTACGATTTGTTAAAATATCATTATAATATGAATGAGATTCATTTCATAGCTCATTAAAATGATAAAGTATTTTTTTAATTGGTTGTTTAGGATTAAAATGAATTCCACTTGTATTATACAATGAACCATAGTTTAATTATTATGCATATATTCCTTGATAAGATTTAAACATGAACTTTCAACTCTTTGAGACCAATAAACTATTTATTACAACTTTTGTGGTTGCACTTATGCTTCAAGAAGGAAACTAATAGTCCAAAGTTGGTAAAGTGGACTATGATAATGCAAAGTTTTGGAAATATTACTCTACTAAGATGTAGTGCATAGATAGTAGAGGTGGAGTTTGGTATTGTGAAGGCTACTACTGGAGAATATCAAGAAGAAGGATGCTAAATTATGGAATATTTGTATTCACAAAGAAAATTGAAGAAGATCCAAAAAATGAAAATCAAGAATTGAAACTTTTTATGAAAAAATATGTAGGTATCTAGCTATAGCAATTTAATTGAGATGAGAATTGAATCTATTTGTAAACTCTCAAGTTCTAAAGGAGAGAGTTGTGATTTTTCAAGGGTGGGGGACCCAAGTACAACCCCTTATTCTCAAAGAAAAAAAAGTTCCTAAATACAAAATAAGATAATAATTGATTAAAATTAGAATTTTATTTTAACACCTTCAAACAAAAAGGTTAGTCAAGAATTAAGCAAATCTAAATACTTGTATTCATACGGATTTGATATGCACTGAAAAGAATGTTGGACAAATATTATTTTTAACTTTTCTTTATTGATTTTTTAAAAGTTTACCTGCTATCATAATATATCATTTCTATTATTTAAAGTTTTTGATAGATGACTTATTTTTAACATGTCATTTTGCTATGATGTCAATGAATGTGTGTCAATTATACTAGCTAGACTTACGAAGCATTTTTTTACAAATGTAAAAAATTCAAAAACCTTGATTGCATTCTCTTATTTTGAGCAAGAATTATCTAATTTGAGCTCTATCTAAAACTATTCAATTGTGATTAAAACATTCTTATATGAAAATATAATTTGAGATTATACTTTTAATAAATGCAAGTTTCTATTTGGTAAATACAAAAAAAAAAATTGTCTTATCTAATTTGAGCTTCATCTCCAAATATTTAATTGTGATAAAACATTCTTATATAAGCAACACAATTT